>CAKALG010033965.1:0-13311 GCA_916700815.1 Helicolenus hilgendorfi | reverse complement strand
GAAACGATTGCACCACAGTTATGTAGTTTGTGAAAGACTGATTTAGGTATAAAGTGACATATCATTACTGTGATGTGATGGCATTAGTTCATTCAGCTCATACAAAATGTATTCTACTGCCAGAAGGCCCTGAAATAATATGTAAAACATTTTTACCAGTCATTATAAAGGTTACTGATGAAGTCCAAAAACAATTGTGACAATTGCACAAATGTGGCATTTAAATGGCCTCGCGCCATCTGGTTGAGTTACTAGGTGTGGGAGAGATAATATGTGTAAACAATGAAAACTCAACATTTCTTGACTGTTTCAGAGGTCAGGAATGGAAAAAAAAATCCTCTTTAATGGTCACACAGATGAAGGTTAATCCCTCCCCAGGGTGCTTCTCTTGATGATGCTAGGAGAAATGCTACAATAGAGTTTGCCTCTGTGTTGATGAGGCCCATTGCATCATGACCTATATGCAATGTGTTAGCATTCTTAAATAGACCACCAGTGTAATAGACTCATTCAAAAATTATTTATTAACATCTTATATATACAGACATATGATCATCTGCCTGAAAATATTAAAGAGCAAATGAAGGGGTTTCAAGACAGATAACAGCTGCAGAAATGGTGAGGAGCCAAGAGACAACATAGCACAACCTAAACCAATTCGCAAAGTACATTTGCGAATTGGAGCCTTTAAGAAGGGAAAACATTTTGTTGACATTCCTTGATATCTATCTGTGACTTATAATAGGTTTAAAAATTCAGACCTATCTGATCTGCCATCTCAAATAGTTTGACAGGTGTCAACTGTGGTAGACATATTCTATGTGTGGTATGTCAACAAAACTTCTGTTTTATTTGTTTTCAGTCGATTTTGGCAGCTGGTCATTGAGCCATTACTGTTGGGCCTAACTAAGCGATCTTAAATTCATAAATTTCTTCTCAGTCATACCTGTCATTGAACCAAGGTTTAGGGTGCATCTCTATAGTGTAAGATAAGGTTAGGCTCAAATCCACAGCAGCCATGCCTGTCCCAAGTCCTATCATTTAGCCTATATCTAATGCCTGACAAAAGATGGATAAGTGTACATCTCAGCCATAAATACACATTTGTCATTACTGCTGTTATTTCACCAGATGTATTATGTGTTCCTAAATGTAGCAAAACAATAATATGCTCATAAAAACTATATCAAAGGAAAACATAGGGTGGTAGGCCTATCAGTTGCTGTCAGGAGTGTGGAAGCTGCAAGTTTAGGTCCATGACGACCTAAGTATGGATTTATTCCAACTACTACATACTACGTCAACTCAGTTAAGTCACAGACTAATCAACAGCAGAAGAAGCAGAAGCAGAAGCAGAAGCAGAAGCAGAAGAAGAAGAAGAATTCAAGCTGCGAAATTGCCTTAAAGGTGAAGTGGGCGAGATTGGAGCAAATTATTAAAAAAGTTATTTTTATAAAACGGTCGCTATATCGTGACAGTAGTACATGAAACAGATAACCTCAAAAAAATCATGTGGCTCTGTGTCCTCCGGTGCTCCTAACGGCATCTTCAAGATTTCACAGAGCAGAAGAAAACAAGCAGTAAGAGCTGATCTGAGGTCTGCTGTCTGTGATGGAATTTTCCATCAATTCCTCTCTTGTTGGTAGAAAGGTCAAAATGTTTGTCAGAGTGTCCCTCTGTTGACATTATTGGGTTGGAGTCCTGTGTAGAGGAGCCACCGTTATCTGTACAGCTGTGCCTGTAGTGGAGACCGTGGAGCCAGTCGCTGGGGCAACCAGGGCCAGAGATGCCAGAGGAACGGAGTAAGTCAAAACATGATAAGGGGGTAAGACACTGAGCACCAGGGAGGAAGGGCAGAGTTGTGAGGCCTTCACGCAGAGAGCACCTCAATGTGGAGACCTGACAATTGCTCCTTGATCAAGCTTCAATAAACCTTCTTTGTAAGACATCATCAGCTCCGGGACCTCTTCCTTCCTAAATTAACTTGTGTATCAATTATTCCATCACACTGTCCATCTGCTGTCTATGAGAGCCGGCTGTCAATCACTCGCAAACTCCGACCAAACGGTCAAACTAGGCAGCGCTGATCAAATATTAATCAATATTATGTTACGTTAATGCCTATTTCTCGACTCAAATGTTTTCAGAATCATCTTGTAGTGTACTGTTTAGCTGTAAAATGAGAAAGTTTGTGACGCCGCCGCCGCCATTGTGAAATCTGGTGAAGGAACGTCAAGTTCTGGTCACATGACCGGAGCACAGCCAATAGGAATGCTCTCTCAATGAACTGACCTGTGATTGGTCAAAGTCTCCCGTCACGGGCTAGATTTTTTAAAGCCTGAAAACAGAGCCATCAGGGGGTACAGAAGTCTAGTTATCGCTCAGAACACTTGAATTACAAAATGCTGAAAGGTTATTATGTAATTTTTGCCCAATGATGCCAAATATATACTGCCTACTGCAGGTTTAATTAGAATTAGTTTTTTTAATCTAGCACTGAATTCATCTAATTATGCAACTCACTCATTTTGAAGGCCAAATTAAGAACATATGAAAACACCTTGAAAGTTAAAGTAACTGTCAGCAAACGCAAATAAGAGTATTCTACACATGAATACTTCATATCAGAGTAAAGATCAGGAAATTTCCAACGTCTTGCTGCGTGCACGGTTCCATGGTGTAATGGTTAGCACTTTGGACTTTGAATCCAGCGATCCGAGTTCAAATCTCGGTGGAACCTCATGGTTTTGAAAGGATATGCTTAAATGTTAAACTAGTAAATATTAAGTAGGCCATCGTCAGTGTAAATTCTCCGCAATAAATAATATATGTCTGAATGAGCTAAATCAATCAACAGATATATTAAAATATGCACAACTACAAAATTAAACTAAAAGGACTCTTGGGGCGCGTAGACTACACCCTTTCACCAAGTTCCATGACAATCTGGTCAGTATTTTTTTCTGCTACTGCTGATGGTAAATCCAGATTGTATTTGAATTCTACATGCATTTCTTCATGTATTTTGCAACTGTGAGCACTGTTTTGGTGGTAAAGCACAACTTGTCACTAGGAGTATGCTTGATGCGGTTTTGCCTGGTTTGCTTATGAGAAAATAAAAACAAACAAATAGATTAGCTAATTGGCATAACTGAGTGCTGATAAAGCATGTACTTTTTTCCCCACAAACTCCACATTATCCAAATGTGTATGTCTATCAATGTCTAATCACATTAAATTCAGTCACTGTAATATATCTTTCTAATTTTCTTTTTTGAGGGTTGTGTATGCTGTTTATTGCAATTGAACATTTCAATAATAATAATAATAAAAAAAGGTATGAATAAGATAGATGCTCTGATGGTTAGTAAAAATTAACAGGGAACTCGCATCAAACTTAGCTCAGCCTGTACATTGTTCATGGGTAATGCAGAGGACAAACACGTGTGGAAACACGTGTTCATGGTTCCATGATGTAAGCAATCCAGCGGTCAGAGTTCAAATCTCGTGAAACCTGTCCTCCTCATGCGGTTAGGGCAACCTTGAATACATGCCTCTGATAAAAAGATGCATTTGTCGTGGAACAACTTGGAAATAGTGTAATGGAGTGTGTCATTCCAGCCTTTGACTCTATTTTTAAATTGTTTATGTACATTTTTTAACTCACATGGCTCACCCTTACACACATTAAAACCCTCTGACATCAAGTCTTCACACAACTGAAACACCCCAGAGTGACCTGACACAACCTGGCTTTTACCCTCATTCAGTGTGCGGTGTATAAAAGTCACATGCTGATAATGAATAACCCAGTTTAAGTCAGGACAACAACATGTTGGTCCAGTTAACTGAATATTTCCTCTCCATGTTAAGCATATACAGTAGTCTATCTCTGAATAACAAAAAATATATCATTACTTTTTAACAAATCCACATAGTTAGAGATATTGCAGAATATCTAATATCTAATAATCAAACATAAAAAATTTGGCAGCACATTTCAACAATCTAACAAATATGATGAGCTTGTTAGGATATTTTACAACTAATAAATGCAGTGATGGGTCAAATTACAAGCTTTGTTTTTAAGTAAATTGTGTTATTAATTTCAGTGATAGCACACAGTTTAGAGATTTTCTTTTTTATCTGATCAGACATATAAGGAATACAGCATAGTCATATTACTATGCAGAGTATTGTACAGTAGAGACAGGTGATTGTGTTGGTATGTTTGATTCCAGCTATTGATGATCCTTTTATTCTCCAGCTGGTGTGGCCATGGAAGGGCATTTGGGACGTCCAGAAGCAGGCAAAAGGTTTTCCCAGTACTCTCGACGAGCCCTAAAACAAATTTTGGTAGATTAGTTTGTTGTAAATCAACACTTCTGCAGAGCAGGAACAAACACTTTCCTCTGTGATCTTGCCTTTGTTACATTTTTTCTGGATGTCAACTTGTACTACTGTTTGCTGTCTAGGGCAGCAACTGCTCTGCTCAGCCTTACCTAGCTCTGACCCAGGGTTTAGTGTGCATCTCCAGAGCAGCTCCCCAGAGTCCGTGCTTCTCTGAAGCTGGTGGGAGGAATCCTCTCTCTTCAGCCATCTCTTCTGCTATAGCTCTGATATGGTAGGGCTCAAATCCACAACAGCCACCAATGTAGCGAATTCCAGCATTGTAAGCCTCTCTGGCGTATTTATGGATGTCCCAGCGGGTTATTGCTCTGGTCTCCAGTGCTGAGAAGGAGAGTAAAATATTAAAGTCTGAGCATTTTGTTATATCGATGCTCACATTAAGCTGCATATTTGGGGAGTTTCGAAAGGTAGTAATACATGAGCTCTACACTCACATACTTTATGTGTTTATATTTATATTAAATATAAAAAAGAATGTTTGCTTTCTCATCAACAATAACATTTTCCTAATCTATATCTTTTTTTCTTCATCCTACACAAAAGAAAATGCTGACCGAAAGGGAACTCAGGTAGCGTGACGTATCCAGTGTGGTTGCACTCAGGTGTGTGAAAGCCCAGTGGCTGGATCATGAGATGGGCTTTGAGACCAGCTTTCTCTAATCCCGCTTTCATCAACTTCACCGTACGAACACACGTCAGAGGGTCCAAGTGGCAGTTTATTCCAACAATGTCGGCTCCTGCACAGGAGCACAAAAACATATTCAGATTGTACACCTAAAACATGATGCCATTTTTGCCGACTTGAAGTACCACAGAAGGTCAATGTACCAGCTTTGACCAGCCTGACAGCACACTCTCCAGGTGGTACTCCGTGCATGTCTCCTTGAGGGGAGATGCACAGTGTTGCACCCACTGGTTTACCACCAGTCTTCAGCACCTCCACTGCCCACGCTGCCTCTTCCACGTGTTCAAAAAACTGCAGAGGAAATATGCATGCAATCAATAAAACTTGGCTTTAAAAAAGAAGCAGTAATGAAGAAAAACACTGAAAATGTACAAGTTCAAATGTATTGATTTTGGCCACAATGTGCTAAGAAAACCCCCCTACAATATTCACTTTGGTTTAGTTTAGGTCTGGTCTCCACCAAACCAAGGGAAAAATATCTGCCTCTTTAGCTGTTATATGCTCGACCTTCTTCACCAGCTAGTTGCTAACTTTGTGCATCTGTTATTAGGTGCTGGGCAGGTAGGACACAGTGAGTTTATCAGAGTTTATCGGAACCAAAACAGTGAAATAAAAAGGCAAAAGGTTATGTAGAGTTGCATAGCCATTGTTACGGTAATTTGATTCATTGTTGAGATCAAAAATGGTGTTAATGCAGGTTTAAGCACATTACAATCGACTATACAAAGGTATTCCTCTGGTAAATAGCTATACAATTATTCCCCTTGCTAGTCATACCTCTGCAATAAAGAAATCAATGTCCTTCTTGAGGAAGTCATCCATCTGTTTCTTAAAGATGGCCTTGACCTCAGTCTCACTGTGAGTCTCCACATAACAGGGAGTCTGGGACACACCTCCAGCGACCAACGCATCACCCTCATTGGCTACCTCTCTGGCCATGTTGCATGCTGCCTCATTGATCTGGGCCCCCTGGAGCAGACGAGAGCAGATTCGACTATCAGACTGATATAAGGATAGTTTTCATCATGTAATGTAAACAGAATAATGTTGTTGTTTGATTAGTAAGGTTTTGTACTCACAGTGATGTTGGTGACATTGCCACTCATTTCCAGTTTATCCTCACTGCAGTAGAAGGTGAATGTCTGTATCACATTGGCTCCTGCTCTCAGGAACTCCCTGTGCAGCTGCCGCACTGACAGAGAGATAGAAAGACAGACAGAAGAGTAACTTTTATGAAAAACTCAGGCAGATAAAAAGAGGCTTAATACAAGTTGGTTCTGTGATCTTAATAAATTACAGAGTAAAGAATTGCTTCTTTGTGATTAATGATATGGGTTAGGGGCAAGGCTGGATTACCAACCAGGCTAAGAGTCCTAGGTTCTTGATTAATAGTAAATTTGTTGGGGAATCGGCACTATGGGGCCGTTACTGTAGCCAAACTATTTCTAAATGTGTGTGGAGGGATTTGTAACTGCATCTCAATCCGTTTGTGTGCCTAATCAGATTTGTAAATGTGTGAAATAGAATGTGTACTGAGATTTGTGAATGTGTATAAGAATCTGCAAATGTGTGTTCAAAGTCTGCGTGTGCCTAATCAGATTTGGAAGTGTATTGAGATTTGTAAATATGTAGACAAATCTGTAAATGTGTAGACAAATCTGTAAATGTGTAGATAATACATAGATATTGGCTGAAAAGTCTGAGTATTTTGCTCCAAGACCTGGAAATACAGACAAGTCATCAGTTACAACTCAGCAGGCCTCTCAATAGCTGTCTTTTCATACGTGACTTTTGCTACATTTCCGTCATGGCAGAGATCTGCAAATGCTTGTGGAGATTTGTTTGAACCGCTGTGTCCGCACTGTGCCTCAGTAGCAATATAGCCTACATACCACCAGTCGGCGGTAGCACTCAGTGATTTTAAGCGTGACATTGCTAGACGTAGCAATGTCACGCTTACGTAGACACCTCATTGTCTTCATCGCTGCTACTAGACAGTCAAGAGAGGAGTGTATGTTTTATTACCTCCGCCAAGGCCAAAGGTCTAGGAAGGAGGTTACCAACCAACCGGCGTTGGTTTGTTGGTTTGTTGGTTTGTTGGTTTGTTCCGTTAGCAGGATTACTCCAAAAGTCCGTGATGGATTTTAATTACATTTTTTGCAGGGGTGGGGTGTGTCACAATGAACAACCCATTCAATTTTGGTGGCAATCCGGATCATGATCCGGCTTTGGGAATTTTTTTTAATATCTCCGCTTAGCCTGTGCATTAACACCAAAGGCCACCACAGGGGGGCAGCGATGTACATGAAACCTGCCTTGGCGGAGGTCTGTGCTCTCCAAGTGCATTTATAGTTACTTTTGTTTTGTTTAGTGTTGTGTCTAGCAGCGATTAGCCTAACTATCGAGATTCTAATCAACTGGAGACAGAACTTGTTTTCTACGCTGCGTAGATCATAAACCATTGAATATAAAAACGATTCATTAAAAATCGGTTGAGAAAAGACTGCAGTTCCTCTGTTAACTTGTTTACAGGCCAGTTTTGTCCTTTCCACTGGGTGCTACTGTCTGGTGACAGATTATATATTGCACAGAGGGTGGGATGTGGGGCAGATTTTTGCGCGTGGGCCCCCTAACTGGTTCATTCAGCATTCCATTGGAGCCCGTTCCATTCCATGGGTTTGTACCTGCTTCAGGGTGTTCAACAGCTGCTTCAGGTGTCCAGTGTCCAGCTTTCACATATCCACGTCGCTCTAGCTGCATCACATAACCTCCATCTCCTACAACCACTTCCCCAGCATTTAGTCGCTCCAAGATACCCTGAACACACACACACACACACACACACACACACACACACACACACATACACATGTGCAGATATTTAGGCGACTGTGCTCATAAAAAGCATGCACAGACATATAGGCAGATATTAAAATACCCCCCTCAGAGCTAGACTCAAATGCACTTGAGGAACAGGTTACTCAGGTATGAAGTGCCTCAAACATACATTGCACCATAAACTCTGCTCATTTGAAATAAACAAGGGTTGCCAGGTCTCTTGGAAATGGTTTGAGTCTCTCACAGTGTTGGCACATTTCGTAAAAATACTCCAAATAGCTATATTATATAGGCTATTCAGATTTACAACGCATCCTGAATAAGTATAGGCCAACGTGTTAGATAATATATTCTTGTCATATTGTTGCTTCTTCCTTACTGCTTGCCAGTTTATGAACTTTTTGTGAATTTGAATAGGTAATATGTTCCTGTATCTGCCCTGCTAATCTCCCGCACTAAAAATGTACAGGCTCTTTCTTTTTGTCATTATTATTATTGTTATTTCTTTTCTTGGTTTTGTTTTGTTTTTGAATGTTGAGGTTGTTTTCTCTAGTGCACTTGATGGGTTTGTCTGTAAGCTCATCTCCTTAAAAGTTGGTTTATAGACTGTTGTAATTACAAACAGTGGATTGCATATATGAAAACAGCCTTGAAAAAAGGGAAAAAATAAAGTATAAAATAAAATTGTTTACAGGCATGGACATGTTCCAGAGAGCTGAACATGGTTTGGCAAATGGTTTGTTAACATTTTGCATTAAATGGCTCTTCGGAATGACGATTTTAATTTGCTCTACAATTCAGTCGATGATGTTCACAAGCTACATGAGCGACAAGACTCAACCTACCTGCTCGGGTCTATATACATACCCGGTGAAGTTATTATAGCCTTAAATTGGAAAATCAACAGACGATTCACTCATGACACCCAGTTTCACCAACTTCACCACGTGTCAAACCGCGAGATAATGTTTCTTTGACTTACCCTCCTCTTACTCTCCATCATAGACAATGTTCAGGTCCGGCAAGTTTGCAAAACTTTAAAGAAACTGAGATCAAAGCTCGTCTGAGATGAATCAGGGCTGCAGGTTGCACAAGGCTGCTGTGACTGTCAGAGACTAGAGCGCACCGAGGTCTTACGAGCGTCTCAGCTGCGTCTCTTCTGGAGAATAGAGGTCTCGCCCTTTTGGAACGACAACAACAGACAGTGAATGTGATCTATTGACTGTATATTGACATCACACCAACAATATTACTACAGTTTCGATGTATATCTGTAGAATATGTTACGGAGATGAACAAAAGCAAAGACTTATGTTTTAAATCAACACTTCCTTCTTAACCGTTCTCTGTCTAAAATAAATACATAAATAAATACGTGTGGCTGAGGCTTATACCTCCGCAGTCCTACACCGGCACTCCCTCTTTTCATAACGAACAATCACAACCACACAAAAAGGATTGTTGGAAAAACAAGAGAAATATTTTGTTGTGTTTATTAAGTGAAACGAAATTTCACAGCAGATTAAAACAATCAATCAACAAATATGATGAACCTATAAAGATGTTTTAAAACTAACATGATTATTAACTAGTAAAAGGCTTACTGTGTGTAGCAGGTTAATAGGTTTAATAGAAATGAAGCAGCTGATCCACTGATGACTGAACCCAAGTTATGGTACTGTAAGTATAATATGGCTGAGCCAACTGGACAGACCAAATTATACAGTGAAAATAATGAGAGTTTTGAAAGAGTAAAAAGCATTTCACAAATCTCTGTGTAAGCAAATATATGTTTGATCAGATCCTTGATTGCCATTCTTGATATGAAAAAAGTGGATAATCTGATTAGACATATAAAGAATACAGCAAGAGATTATGTTTGTATGTTAAGATTCCAGCTGTTTTTCATAATCAGCGGCTGGTGTGGCCATTGAAGGGCATTTTGGACGTCCAGAAGCAGGCAAAAGGTTTTCCCAGTACTCTCGACGAGCCCTAAAACAAATTTTAGTAGATAAATTGGTTATAAATCAGCACTTGTGCAGATTAGGAACATGCAATTTCTTATTTCCCGTTATTTTACTTTTGTTACAACTATCACTATGGCACATCATGTACAATACATAATACTGTTTTCAGTCTCTTGTTTAATGCAGATGTAACAGCTTAATTTGAATGCAGCAGCTGCGTTTCTGCTCAGTCTTACCTAGCTCTGACCCAGGGTTTAGTGTGCATCTCCAGAGCAGCTCCCCAGAGTCCGTGCTTCTCTGAAGCTGGTGGGAGGAATCCTCTCTCTTCAGCCATCTCTTCTGCTATAGCTCTGATATGGTAGGGCTCAAATCCACAGCAGCCACCAATGTAGCGAATTCCAGCATTGTAAGCCTCTCTGGCGTATTTATGGATGTCCCAGCGGGTTATTGCTCTGGTCTCCAGTGCTGAGAAGGAGAGTAAAATATTAAAGTCTGAGCATTTTGTTATATCGATGCTCACATTAAGCTGCATATTTAGGGAGTTTAAAAAGGTAGCAATACATGAACTCTACACTCATACCTTATGTGTTTATGCTTACATTAAATATACAAACATACAGTTTGCAAACTAACAATCATGTTTAAATGTTTGGAGTGCATGGTTGGGTCGTTTGAGAATAATCATGTAATTCTAGACACAGTTTAGTCAACAAAGTGCAGATCCATGTCCTTTTTGGCATTTATGTAAATATTTAATATCTCAGTCTCTTTAAACCTTAGCTAAAGTGTCTTCATTTTTAGTTTGCTGTTTTGTGTAAAAACAAACATACAAGATAAAACGTACTGGAATAATACGACTAATAATAATGTAATTGAATATAAAACAGGTTTCTCTTTATTTTGCACAAAAGAATTATACAAATGCTGACCAAAGGGGTACTCAGGTAAGCTGGTGTATCCACCAAAGTTGCACTCAGGTGTGTGAAAGCCCAGTGGCTGGATCATGAGATGGGCTTTGAGACCAGCTTTTTCTAATCCCGCTTTCATCAACTTCACCGTATGAACACACGTCAGAGGGTCCAAGTGGCAGTTTATTCCAACAATGTCGGCTCCTGCACAGGAACACAAAAACATATTCAGATTGTACACCTAAAACATGATGCCATTTTTGCCGACTTGAAGTACCACAGAAGGTCAATGTACCAGCTTTGACCAGCCTGACAGCACACTCTCCAGGTGGGACTCCGTTCATGTCTCCGTGAGGGGAGATGCACAGTGTTGCACCCACTGGTTTACCACCAGTCTTCAGCACCTCCACTGCCCACACTGCTTCTTCCACATGATCAACGAACTGCAGGAGGAATATGCATTAAATCACAAGAAGCAGTAAAAAAACCACTGAAATTATGCACATTATCATCTGTTGTACAGTTATTCCTCTTGGTGCTGCTCATACCTCCACTATAAAGAAATCAATGTCCTTCTTGAGGAAGTCATCCATCTGTTTCTTAAAGATGGCCTTGACCTCAGTCTCACTGTGAGTCTCCACATAACAGGGAGTCTTAGACACACACCCAGCGACCAATGCATCACCCTCATTGGCTACCTCTCTGGCCAGGTCACATGCTGCCTCATTGATCTGTGCCCCCTGGATCAGATGAGAGCAGATTGTGATGCCAGAATGATGTAAGAATAATGTTCATCAGGTACAGTAGGGCAAATAGGATGAGGTTGTTATTAGATTTTGTCTGATTTTTTTTTCCACTCACAGTGATGTTGGTGACATTGCCACTGATGTCCAGTTTATCCTCACTGCAGTAGAAGGTAAAAGTCTGAATCACATTGGCTCCTGCTCTGAGAAACTCCCTGTGCAGCTGCCGCACTGACAGAGAGACATATAGAGAGTTTTTATGGAAAATAAAAAAAACATTGTAAGCAAATAAAAACTGCTATATAAGAGTCCACTCATGTCATGTTAATAAATGAGTAGGTACAGCAACAGGTACCTGCTTCAGGGTGTTCAACAGCAGCTTCAGGTGTCCAATGTCCAGCCTTCACATAGCCACGCCGCTCTAGCTGCATCACATAACCTCCATCTCCTACAACCACTTCCCCAGCATTTAGTCGCTCCAAGATACTCTGAGTGTATACAGACACACACACACACACACACACACACACACACACACACACACACACACACACACACACACACACACACACACACACAAAGTTAATAGACCGGTAGCACAGGTATGACATGCTGGTTAATAATTAATAATTGATTAATGGAGAAGAGGTGGGATTAAATAAATGTATATTTCTCACTCCTTTTCGTATATTGATATGTTTGACAATTTATTTTTCTTATGCTTCTCATTGTATGTAAAAAAAAAACTTGTTTCTGACTGTCCACTTGTTGGTATGGTGGTTGGTATGATTCTTTATATTTTGTATTCTACATGTTCAAAATAAATTTTGAAATGAAATGAAATGAATGAATGAAATGTATTTAGTGCCTGAATTCCTCATCTGACATGTAATCACTAATATGTTTAATTACAACACTCAAACAACTAGGCTAATACATTTTTAAATCTTAATAAATTTAAAGTCTGATAAATATCCACAGCTAACATACTCTTGTCTATTACTAAACACTGTGCTTGAGGATATCCTTGTTTATGTTGAATTAACAGGTCCATTAGAATAGAGAGCCACAGGCTACAGTTGCTTGTTCACTGTAATGGAAATGCTGTCAATGTTCCAAGATGAGTCCTAATGAACGTTGAAATAAATATCTCAAACAGATGAAATGCCTTTGTTGTATTTTATTCTTGCAAGAACAGGCACTGGTTATACATAGCCACACAAAGTTTGCACTGCAGGAGATTATTACAATGTGATTATATAGAAATCTACAACAGGGACTGTGAGAAAAGGAGTTGTTTTATACAGATAAGGAGTTGTTTTCTCAGACAGTGTCCCAGTAGCTAGTCAACACTCAGTACTTTCCCACTGCCTGAGACAAATAGAGGCAGTAAACGGTGTATTATGTAATTTATATGGACTGAACTTTCACCGTCTTCTCTTCTGTCCAGAAGCACATGATAAGATTAGGTTGCTCGTTTCTCATTTTTGCTATTTAGGGTAATTTACCGCATTTCAAACCGTGACTCATACCCTTCTCTTCTTGCTCTCCATCGTCCACAAAGTGTCTGTGCACCGTTCAGAAACAAGCCTCCACCATAGCACTGCGCTGACAGCAGTCGTCACTGATCGTACGTCACTGAAATGAGCACGATAATCTCACGAGATTGAGGAAACCATATTAAACCATAAATGCTGCAGTGACCACTGAGCGCTCACTGCTGCTGCCACTCCGCTTTACAGGCCAGGAGGCGGATTATT
>CAKALG010033963.1:0-10733 GCA_916700815.1 Helicolenus hilgendorfi | reverse complement strand
AACACGCGAGCAGAGGCTGAGCTGCAGCAGCAGCGGTACACACTCAGCCACATGTGGGGATGAAATAACTACAGTGCGGAGAGGGCTTTCAGGTGATCTCACACAGCCTCAGGCAGTCAGACTGGAAGCATTAAGCTCTTGGGCACCAGTGGCAATAAACAGCCGGGATCCATTTGGAGAGAGAGCATACTGTAGCCTTTCTCAACAGATGTCGATAGACAATGTTGGGAAAGGCACACTGAGAAGTTTTCATGGAAAACAAATGCAGTTTATTCACCAAGGCCTAACATATCTTCACCTATGTATCACGACTTTTTTTTCATGATTTTGAAATTGATTTTTTAATGCTATAATCCATATATGTGCTTCATTTGAGTCTCTGAGGAGGTAGAAGGGAGGTTACCGTTTTTATTGTTGTAGTCTGAGTAACGTGACGTCATATTCGTTCCGTATCCGTCAACCAAAACAAACCGCAGCCGGCCGCAAAATCCATCGAGAAAGTCGAGAACGGCAGAGGGTCTGCGTGGATCCGACCTGCACCCTCACGTGTTAAATCCAAAGTGGCAAACACTACACATCCACTAAAGTATGGAAACACTTTGGGTTGTCGTGTACTATGACACGCTACACGAGGTAAAACGATTGATTTTCGCACACAAGACTCATTTATCGTTCCCGATCCGAGTCGACACCCTACGACGGCCGTGTCGAGCTATAATCGGGCTGATATTGTGTAGTCTGAACCGGGCATCAAACCACGAATTGTTGTTTTTTACATTTGTGTGTATGAATTAAACAAGAAACAGCGTGGCAGTTAGTGAACTTTAGAGGTGTTTTGAACTTTGGACAGAGCCAGTCGAGCTTTTTTTTCCCCCTATTCCCAGTCTTTGTGCTAAGCTAGGCTAACCACATCCCCGTCTGTATAGGCTGTGCATTTAATAAGTTAACGCACTTTGTCAGACTCTGTGAGGCTTGACAAGCTAGACATTATGACGTCTAGACGTCAGATTGCAGTGATATGAAATCTGAGGGATCTCCAGACTGTGAAGTGGCTTATCTTATCAGTGTCATTGTTTAGGCCTTCATGCCCCTCAGCCGCACGCACACACGTTTGTTCGTCCACCCACCTACTCTTCTACCAGACCGTCCCTTGTCCATATCCTGAGTCACTTACAGCCACTTTCTACAGAATCTCTCTCTGGGGTGGTGTTGACTCAGCGACAAGCGACTGTTTGCAAAACCTCCCCCTCCTCTTTTCATCCCCTCTGCACTGATCTCATATATCACAGGTAACCCCTCCTCTGTACTACTCACACACACACACACACACACTCCCTCATGGATGGACATGTTTCATTTCAACATCTCTATTGTGTATCACCTCCCACACACTAAATTGACCCTGCATGTAGACACACGTAGCAGGCCTCAGTCAACACACACATTGAGCGTAGTAGGCCAACACGTAAATACACCCACGGCAGCTTACAGAAGAGGGCAAAGACGAAACAAAAGTGTGTTTCTTTGAAACAAAAAGCAACATATCTCAATCCAGGAAGGCTATAATTTGAAAATAGCCAAGAAATATTTGAGGAGTGAGAAAGAAGTGGAATGAAAAAAAGGGAAATATTGGCATACTGCCGCCACAAACCAGTTGGTGATGTCAAGCTGACTACATCCACTTCTTATATGCAGTCTATGGTACGGCGCCAGAAAAAAAGGTGTAAAGATGTGTCATAAATCGGGAGATACACGGGAGAATTGAATCCCTGGGAGGAAACCGGGAGAGGACAGTGAAACATGTGTGTCTCTCGGGGAAAATCGGGAGGGTTTGCAAGTGTGGGTACAGCAGTGGATTCTTCTGTTCAGCCACAAACTAGAGACCTATAGGGCATTCAGAGGATGGATGGCTTGCCTTGAGATTGACAATAAGGGGGTTTCAGTGCAGTGTCCAGAACAGAAGTGCTCGCCATCCAATCTTGCAGAAATCTCCAAATGTCAAAGGTTTTTGAAACCAAATCACAACATGGCTTTTTTCTGTTGTGTTCCTCGAAGTGTTGGTGTCTTAATGTGGTGTTTTGGAGGGATTATTGATCATTTTTAATCAATTATCGAGTGGTCAAGAATGGTTAAATTTAGCACCAAATCTGTGTAACAAATGGTTATCAAGCCAAAAAATTGCTTATGAGATATAATAGAGCATGGGGATGACCATCACAGACTCATATTTTTTTATTTTTTTATTCTTATTAATGACTAGAATAACTTCACACACAGTGCTGCATCTCAAATATTAATAATCTTCAGGTTCCCAGCTTTCAGATGATGTACACCACTTCTATGTGACATCTACTGTTGACTTTTTATCTACCCCTAAACATCCCCTGTACCCCACCCCTACCCATTTAAAACAAAAAAAAAAGAGGGCTGAATGGTAAGGGGTTAAATTGCATTAAATTGCCTTTTCTGTGTATCGTTTTTAAACACTCCATCAAAAATGCACTGTGGCCACCAAATTTAGGGGCTTTTTAAGGTCAGGTGCTTAAAAATATTAGCGTCTATCCCTGAGCTAGCTTGGGTCCCTCTCAGCACGGACGTTGGATGACAAATCGAACAAGGTGGCGTCACCCTTGTGACGCCTACCTAATGAGGTAGATATGTCGAAACATGTGTGGGACGTGGTTAATTATGAGTCAAGACAGTGGTGAGGACTGAAGACAAACAGGAGGCGGCCACAGGTAAGGCAGTTTTTTAATAAATATGCATGTCAATCAAGACATAGTGACTCCTTCATTGCATTCTTAAGGCTCAACCTCACGCTTATCTCACAGGCTGACACACGCACACACACATACAGATAAGCACGTACACACACTTACCCGTCTGAGTCTTGGTAGTTGATGTTGAGTCTCTTGGTGGAGCCCAGCAACTCTGGAACAAGACGGAGATGGAGGGAGGGAATGGGAAAAGACCATTAGTATTTGGTGAGATTCGGTTTCGTCATCGCTCTCCAGCAATCCCTCTAACCCTGCCGGACCCGTGTGTGTTTTCACAGTGTTGTTTTTTTTGTTTCCTGCCAGTCTCCCCGTCATCACTCCTTCCCTCAAACAACCTGACAGCCCCGACAGGACGGGGAGCTTTCCTCACCTCCTCCTGCTGGAGCCTCACCCTTCTCCTCTTCTCAGTGTGTCTGACACCCTCGTGGCTGCCAAATGATTCATAAACAAATGATTCTGCCTCGCAGAAACGTACATGTTCCACCACGGTTACACTGCTATCTAATCACAGCTCTTTGGAATTGAGAGCGACAGCCGTAAAAACACAAGCGTGCCAGGATAAAAAAATAATATTCTTTTTTCCACCACAGCAGCACTCAGAAATAGCACGAGCTAGTTAGCAAGACTGAACAAGTTTTTTTTTTTTTTTTTCACTCACCTTGGAACAGACAGACTGCTACTTGTCCCATGTCTTACTCATTCCTACTGTCCTCCAAGAGGCAACATACTCTATCACATAGTCACTTTCATTAGTCCTGCTTCCACATGTGTTGCCACGATATGGAGATTCCAAAAACTGTTCACAACATCTCGAATTGAAAACCAATTGCTTAAACTGGTTAGCCTTCTTCTACATGCATAATCCTCTTTACTTCCATCATCTGACTCCAATCAAATCTGGCCATCATCACCAATGTTCATCTCAACCCATAAAGTCTCATTTGAAATGATATCAAACTAGACTTCAAATGTCATCCATCCATCCATCCGCTGCCCCCTAATGAGAGCTGGGAACTCTCCTCACACAGCTAAATATCCTTGGACGTCCTACGGCAGAGATCTACTGTAAAGGCCCTACTGTCCACCAAAGACCCACACAGGAACCAGACTGCCAAGGCCTCTGAATACAGAGCCATTCATCGCGCTCAGTCTCCCTCACTGTTTTCTCCCACTTAGGTGTGGAGAATCACACAAGTGTGAGTGTGTGTACGGGACAGAGGGAGACAGGAAGAGAAAGAAAAGTAGAGTTAGTGAGAGAGGCTGAGGTTTCAAACATAACCGGTAACTGTCTTTGACGCCACCAGTAGAGCGCTGAGACGGCTGGTCAACTACCATCTACCTTTTTAATGGATGGATTCATTGTTTAAGACATTAAAGCGCTTTACACTACATGTTATGGACAACATTCACTCAATCACACACACATTCATACACTGATGGCATTTGGGGTTCAGTATTAGGATCGTGTGATTAAACCTTGTGATTAAAGGAAGACCTGCTCTACCCACTGAGCCACTCTCTCCACTTCAATTCATCAAGAGTCTTTTTTTCACCGTGGAGGCATGAGAGAACTACAATGACTTGCCCCAAACTGCATGTGATTATCATAAAGTGTGCATGTCTTTAAAGGGGAGACTCGTGGGTACCCATAGAACCCATTTTCATTCACATATCTTGAGGTCAGAGGTCAAGGGACCCCTTTGAAAATGGCCATTCCAGTTTTTCTCGCCAAAGTTTAGCGTATGTTTGGAGCGTTATTTAGCCTCCTTTGCAACAAGCTAGTATGACCTGATTGGTACCAATAGGTTTCTTGGGTTTTCTAGTCACATATGATGCCAGTATCTTCACTCTAGCTTTTAAAACTGACAACCTAAAAAGAAAGGCAAGTTGCGTTAATGCGTAAAAGAAATTAGTGGCGTTAAAAGGAATTTGCGTTAACGCGTTATCACGTGACAGCCCTAATTAGAGTCAGAAGTTTTTATTGAGGGGATTTTGGATACATACATCTATGTATGATTCATATAATTTGCTTCACAGCCCGGCCCTCTTCCGGAGGGCTTGGTTTGTGCCAAATTTGAAGAAACTCCCAGGTGTTCCTGAGATAACGCGTTCACGTTAATGGGTTGGACGGACAGACGGAAACATAATCCTCTGGCCACAGCTGTCACCAATGCATAAAAACAAAGTTTTCTTCAGAAAAAAGAGTTCCGGTAACACAGGGTAAGTTATTAATATACAAACAGTCATTTTGTGGGTGAAGTATTCTTCTAACCAAAGTGGCTGTCGGATGGTTGAACAGCGTCTGAACACCCCTTCCTCCACACCTTTCTGACATTGGCATTGGGGTAGTGGGGTTGGTCGGGGGCTATGTCCAACAATTTCTGTAACTTTACAAAACCGTCAATCAAACAAACTTATAGCAATTGGCCAAAAACAAGCAGTCAGACAAAAGTCTTTTTCACATGTCACAGTAGGAAAACCATGTGTGAATAATAAAATGAACGGTAGCTGAATATAATTTATCTGCTTCACTTTCAGGGCCGTGGTATTGTGCATGCTGGCTCACTGTCAGTTTTGTCTTTGTTTGACTAACCTGGGGTTTGCTTATTGATCCATCTGACCTTTTTGTTGCTGCTACCCAGATCACAGATATTCAGTTGGTAGAGCAGTGGAATTTATTATCCAGCGGTATGACGGTCAAAACTATGAATGCGAGACCCAATTTGTAATGAATCGCAATAATCCTTTAAGTAAAAATATGAATACAACTTGTGGGAAAAGAAAAATGGATTACATCATCAAAAGGGGATGCTTAACAGCAGCAGCTGTAGCAACAAAAAAAAAAAACTTATGAAGCTATAAAGCTGTGAAAAAAAAATCTGAATAGATGTTCCTTATAAAACTAAATGAATATGAGAATATGAAGCAATTTGTGAATTCATAGCATATAAATGGGTTCCCACTGGAGCACCGATTAAATATTCAATTCTTTCTTTCTGGTTTATTGATGTTATTTTTCAGCTCAGAAAAAGTCCTAAAAAGGGAAAAATATTCTGATTTCCAGTGCAGTCTGGGTTTTTTTGTGCATAAAAAGCATCAATAAAAGCACAAAGAAAGTTATAAGGAATATTGTGCTGCATCCATTGATATTCCTGACTATCCCCAAATATACAGGCTTTCTACGATATTCATTAACTTCATACAGAATGTCTTAGATTCTACTGAAGCTTAGTGGATTAAGGGGACATTCTCACTTCCATGGTTAGGAGATCATTTCACACTGGAGCCGCCGGTGTCAGAAATGCACACATTCACAGCCCTGCTGGGGGTTTTGGAGTTTTTCATGCACCGGTCAATGTTGAGATTTTGGGCTATTTTTCTTCCCTAACGTGTCTTCTTTCAGACTAGTGGAAAAAAAAAACATCCAAAAAACACATTAAGGTGTTTATTTTACTACTTTGTCTATTTGCGTCTGTAGATTTCTCCTAAATTCACCAAAAGTTAGTATTAGATAATGCTTCATTTGCATATTTAAATTTTACATTTTCTGGAAACTTTTAATTAAATTAAATAATTCTCTTAACGTAAGTAATCAACTGGGGACATTTCATGGTTGTATCTTTTAGTTTTTTTACCCTAGTCACCTGCAGTGTGTTGCAAATTTGGAATTTTACAATACATGTCTTTAAAGGCCATTATCTCAAAATTAGGCTTTTCTCAGACTTTGAGCCAGAAATCTCCACTTCAGTAGCTCTTACATCCAATAAACTTTCCAGTTTCATTCCAATCTATATTGTGAAGGTTTTTACACAGGGGTTTGTTCATATATCATTCATAGCCTGATTGTCACAACATTTTATTGCTAAAAACATGGCAAAAATTGTTTATTTTTATGGCTGTTGACAGTATTTTCAGATTTATGGAGTGATAAAAAGAGATATCCATAATCCCCACTGTAAAAACCTTTGACTCTAATATTTCAACAAAGTGAAACAAGAATTTTGAACCTGGCTTTTTCTGGAAGTTATGCAAATTAGCACATATTTGATAAGATATGTGTCATTTGCATATTCAAACATACATTTTCAGTAAAACAGAATTTTGTAAAACAAAAATTAGGGCTGTCAATCGATTAATATCTAAAAATCGCAAGTTGCAATGCATTAAAAAAAAATAGTGACGTTCAAATGAATTTGCGTTAACGCGTTATTATCACGTTAACTTTGGCAACCCTAATGTCAACAAAATGAAACAAGAATTTTGACCCTGGCTTTATTCAGAAATATATGCAAATTAGCACATAATTGATAAGTATACTCATTTGCATATTTAAACATACATGTCAGAACACTTGCTTACTTACTTGTAAGTAATCATGATGGTACATATTAGTTAAATTTTTTACCCAATTCACCTGGGGTGTCTCCAACTTAATGTGCACAAACAGGGTCCAGGCATTGCTTTATATATTTGATGTGATCATTTTACAGCGATCCAGTGAAGTTTACATGCCGTAGCTGCTGAAGACTCGCATGCATAAAAACAAGAGCCTGAAGGCACAAAAAGGCGCATTGATAATGAGACAGATAGAGGGGTTGGGCGTTGGGCTGCTTGCCAAAACGGGGGTCTAAACTGTCCCGGCGGTGTGGAAAGAACAGGGCCTTTCAGGAGTTCTAGTTACAACATGAGCCGGCATTCCTCGCATAGCACACCCACCATGCGATCCTACTCGCTCGCTGTCTCTCTGACTCTGTGTGTCTATAAGACTGCCTTTTTTCTCCCTTCTGCTTTCCATCCCCTCCCTCCTCCCTCTTCGCACAAAAGTAGTAGGGGCTCCTTCTGACAACGGGATCAATTAAAGTACCAGCGTGTTGACTCTTCGACTGTGCCCCAACCCCTCAAACACCGAGGACTTGGTGCAAACAGATGTGTAGTAAATCTAAAGCGTTGTTTTCTTGCAGAGACGGGGAAATTACAGACTTCTACTCCCCGCTGAAACCCAGACATCCACTGAAAACACAAATTATTGAATGCAAAAAGCCGAAGAGTTGTCAGCGTGGAAGCCCTCTAATGTCTTCTATGGTTACATCAAACACAAAGCAAAGAAAACCACGTGATGTTGTGTTTTGATAACCTCATCAGATGCATAATAGCTCTGAACTACTGTTGCTAACGCTCCCTCTGAAACACCTTTTTCAGAGCAGCTGAAGCGTCCTGGACAGAAGAAAGAGAACCTGGCGCTTTGATGTAAAGAACGTAGTTCACTGAGGAGCGAAGGAACGCTCCAAAAGAGGAGGGGAAGAGAGAGAGAGAGAGAGGAGGAGGAGGAGGAGGAAAGATGAACCTCCATTCAGGTGAGATGAAGGGGAATGTTTTGTCAGGTGTGTAAACAAGGAAACATGCGAGGACTTTTTAAAAACACTCGCAGAGAAGTGTGCGCAAATAGCTCTGAACCTCTTCGGAGTGAGAACACACAGAAGGACGGAAAGGCTGGAAAATGTAAATAAAAAAATAAGAAGACAACAAAAAAAGCTGGCGCGCTCGTGTTTGTCTCTTTCAACGACTGCAGCTGGCAGAGGCGTCTGTTGCTTTGGTTTGCACGGCTGCAAAAGTCATTTTAAAATGTCTTTGATCGCGGTCCACGCAAGCACAGAACTGGATGGAAAATGCATAAAAATAAAACAAATCACATTGCATTAGTCTGTTAAAGCACGCTCCATCTTTTTTACATGTTGGTAAGAGATCACTAGGAAATGCAAGGATTTCTATTAACTCTGGGTTCAGACTACACAACATCAGCCCGATAATGGCCCCGACCAAAAGTGGGTCGTCTGGAACAAAAATGAGCACGACAATGGCTCGTTTTATCCTGTTTATGTTACAGAGGAACACAACTGACACATCCATCTGGGATGCCTAACGACCTCATGTCAGACTGTTTGGCCTTCTTTCGTCTAGTTATACAACAAATGGTTCCCGCAGGTTTGCTTTCATTCAGGAAACCATGATTATATATGTAAATTAGGGATATCAAAGGTAACACAATAATAGCACGTTAACGCAAATTAGTTTTAACGCCACTTCTTTAACGTAACTTGCGATTTTTAGGTTGTAGCGTGCTCAGTTTTAAAGCTAGAGTGAAGATAGTGGCATTATATTAAATAGGGATGTTAATAATTTACCGTTTAACCGACATTAAGAATTTTAACCGGTTAAACGGTTAAACGGTTAAAAGAAATATTAATAATTAATTAAGAAGCTGAGCTGCTAACATAGCACAAACACACACACGGTTTGTCTGACAATCACTAAAATTACGCTGGGCAGATACACAGCTGACATCGGTTAAAAAAATTTCAAAATTAGCATCCCTAATATGAAACTAAACCTGAGGTATCCATTGGTACCAACCATATCATACTTGTTTATCGCAAAGGAGGTTAAATAACACTCCAAACTTGATTTTGGCAAGAAACAACGGGCATGGCCATTTTCAAAGGGGTCCCTTGACCTCTGACCTCAAGATATGTGAATGAAAAATGTGTTTTATGGGTACCCACGAGTCTCCCCTTTACAGACATGCCAACTTTATGATAATCACATGCAGTTTGGGGCAAGTCATAGTCAAGTCAGCACACTGACACACTGACAGCTGTTGTTGCATGTCGGGCTTGAGTTTGCCATGTTATGATTTGAGCAAATTCTTTATGCTAGATGCAGTACCTGTGAGGGTTTGTCATTGGTTTGTGTTGTTAATTGATTTCCAATAATAAATATATACATACATTTGCATAAAGCAGCACATTTGCCCACTCCCATGTTGATGAGAGAATTAAATACTTGACAAATCTGTCTTTAAGGTACATTTTGAACAGATAAAAAATGTGCAATTACTTTGCGAATAATCACAATTAACTATATACAATCATGCGATTAATTGCAATTAAATATTTTAATCGATTGACAGCCCTAATGTAAACATTTAATTGTTGGTGTTTTCAGGTGGAACAGCAAAGTTGATCCGTGGCACCTCCATTCCAATCACTGAATGACGTACGCCACACCAGCCGTGAAAAACTGCAAGCTTTGATCGATCAGGCTTCAACATGTAGTCTACAATTTCTCTCAGCCAAGTCACAGCGAGAATTTTTTGACACTATGATAACAAGAAAACGTATACTTTATCGTCCCCCAGGGGAAACGTTGCTTGGGAAATAGAGGCGCACACAGCTGCAATCAACTTAAAACAATATGGAGGTAAACTATTGCCTGTTAGCACAAAAAGCAGACACGGAGCAACATTAACATTCATTTAGAGAAGAATATCTTTTTAGCTGTGAGATGCTCCACTGTGTTCATCAGCTAGTTGCTATAACTGCGTTTGGTGAGCAGGTAGTCTGCAGTAAGGGTGTAAGAAAACATTGAATATCACAATATTATGCTTTGTGACACTCAGTTTTTAATTACCAGTTTAGATGCAAAGGTCAGTCAATAGTTTATTTCATTTGCAAAGAGACGCGGCTTCACCTTTTCAGACCCAGAGGTTGCTGCCTGAACTGAATTTGACCCATTGTTAATATAAAAATACTGGTTAGTGCGACTTTGAATATGTAATATTGGTGAGTCCAGCTGTCTTGGTTAATGAGGATGTGATCTTTTTTCTACTGCAGAAATACTTTGTGACTTAGGTTGATATGAAAGTGTATTTTAATATAAAAGTCTGCTCTGGTGCATCTTAAATGTTGCTTGTTACAAAATGCGTCTCACATTGTACTGATGGTAAATCTAGTGGATTTGTTGAGTGCAGCTTTCTGACGTTTGCCCTTTTACTTTAATGTCTGAGGATATCTGAAATGCATGTTCTTACAGCATATTTTTGGCCACAATTTAGTCATTCTAAAAGACTATGCAAGACTGACTTCTCTATTTCAATGTTTTAGGAAAAAGACAGAAAAG
>CAKALG010033961.1:0-10136 GCA_916700815.1 Helicolenus hilgendorfi | reverse complement strand
GGGTCGACTTGTCAGCCTAGACCCAGCCAGGGCCTTTCAGCACCATGTTTCCATGTGGTACAATAATGGCAAGATGAATCATTGGCAACAGGCACACACACACACACACACACTCACTGAAACCATCGGTAACACCTTTTGGGCCTAGACATGCGTGCAAGGTGCTGAAAAGTGAGAGCGGGTTGCGAGGTGATTGGTCGCACCGACCGCAGAACTGAGGTTTACACAGGGAGAGTAACAAATATCGGTTGCTAAGACACTAAAACAGGAAACCTGCTGCTGCTTTTCTATTCTTTCACAAGTCTTTTTGTTTTTCCTCCCCTTTTTGGAGCGCGCTGGAATTCCTCGGTCAGTCTTCACTTCCTTTCGACAGTTTCAATGAGGCAACGGTTCACATTTGACAGGTTTTTATTCCACCTTGTTAGCTTAAAGTATCATTAAAATGATGATTGCGGCCACACGTTTAGTAACAGACAGTGTGTAGATGTAAAACATTAACCGTCCCTTTAAGTGCGCAGCCCTTGACTGTTCGGTTCGTTGTCATCTATTTATCTAATGACTCCTTCACAGTTTAGACAGTGGGCTAGATTCTGTCCACTCCTGTATGCCTAAAAAAGCACGGTGCTGCCATAACCCTAATCACCTAATTGCCCTGCCCTGCCTCATTAGAAAACAAGCCTAACTGGAAAACCACCTTAAGTGGCCTAAATTAATGAGACCTTCACACTGGATGCTGAGTCATCAGAGACTTGAGTCAGGGCGACGTCACCACAAGTGAAACGACTGCTCCATAAACTGTCAATGGGTGTTTGGTAGGCAGTGGAGAGGCTGACGCTGACCCTCTGACCATCATTATACATGTCGCACTATTTGGTATCTGTGATTGTTGCGAGTCACCATGTATTGTTACTGTATGAGTTTTGGGCACAATGGTCCCAGAAAGTGGCACACTGTCGGCTCGCTATTGGACAACGGTGATAATTTGTAGGTCAAAATTGACCAAACTCAACGTCAACTAGGGGTTTCACAGAATAGTCGACACTGAACTAAACTAAATTTTACAAAATTACATTTGAACATATCATTATAATATTTTTAATTTACCTTCGCCCAATAATAATTTTTACTGAATAGAGCTTGAACACATCATAACGTAACTCAATGTAACCTCTGTACGTTAGCTGTTAGCTCTGTTATTTAGCCAAGCAGGATTGTGCTGCTTACCGGCTGCTAACGGATAACGTTACTAGCACTTGTCCTGCCGATTACAACACAGATTTGCTGTTCACAATGTAACATTATCAGGGACATTTTCTATTGTCCCTGGGACAACGGGATCATGGCTCATTTGTACACAACCTCTCAGAGCCCAGGTGGGTCCCACCTACTAACCCTTTACTGGTTGTATGTGAGACCTTTTTTGATGAGAATCGATCATTATTATTGGGTGAAAAAATATAATATTATATATAATATAATATCCATCGCAATTAATCAACTAGTCGACAATAGGGGTGCACCGATCCGACTTTTTAAGCCCGATAGCGATACCGTGGATTTGGTAATTGGACGATACAGAGTACCGATCCGATACCAGTGTTCAATTAATAAGCTGTATGCCTCACTGTGTGGATGTGACTGGGATCATTATTTTATGCATAAAGCCACATAAGGCTTGACTTAAACATTGATTTCCTTACTTTGTAATCCAAAATGTGACCAATAAATACATAGATAGAATTGTTTTTAATTGTTCTTTATTATTTAGATAATACATTGTACACCAACAACTTGGTAAAAAAAATCTTCAAAATTAACAGGAATTACAGTTTAAGTGTAAACCTTTTTAATGCAGCAACAAATTGGTCAAAATTTAAACAGGAATTAAAATTCCAGTATATAATGTATATAAACATAGAACTGAATTGAATAGATCTGCCCCTCTATCAGTCTATCTATCTAACTATCCTTCTATCTAGAGTCAGTATTGGCCCGATATCCGATCATTTACCGGTGCATCCTTTGTCGACAACTTTTTGGAAGTAGTCGATGACCACTAAAATGCAGCAGTCGAGAATGCCCAAATGTTGAAGTGGAAAATTTGCAAGGATTTACTTGTGTGCGCACTAGTAAATCCATGAGTCCATTAGAATACATTTATTGTTACGTGTTATTTGGCTGTTCTAAATGCTGGTGTGACAAGGCCTTATTGTATTTGGGTATTTGGAGCAGTAGATATTGGAAGAAGGATTCTCTTTTTAATGCAAAGTTCTAATAGTAACAAGCCTGAAACTGATAACTAACAGATCATCACAGGACGTTATTGAACTTGACAGTGAACGGCATACAAACAGGCAGGACGACTGCAGTGATGACCCTATTATTTTACAGCCACTGAGCTTCACAGACCTCATAACTCACCGGCTCTGAGGACGTAGTGTGATGACTTCATTATGTTCGCTCCCATGGTGCTGCATTCCTACCTGTTGCCCTCTGACCTCCGACATGCTGCGTGGACGGTAGGCATGTGTCTCTAGAGCAGAGGAGACGCACATATTCTAGCTTAAAACAAGCTGTAAAATATCAACACTGTCGAGATCGTTCTGGGATAAACGCAGTGAGTGGAGGGTTGGTGTTGGCAAACACTTCCTCGGCTCCTTTGCCTTCTTTAATTTTATATTTCCAGTTTCATTGCTCCAGCTGGCGGTCTGCTCCCCTGCTCTTGTCTGTCTTAATTGACTGATTTTATAGGAAAAATATTGAAAGTTGACACAAATGGACATTTCGTTTATGCTTCCGCATGCTAACAACGCATGTTTGCATGCACGCCTGTTGTCATGCAGCTCCATGTATCCTGGGAGGCCGCTGATGCCTGCACAAGAGATATGGAATGACTAAGAGCATTTAGATAATGTGACAGATAGTTCTTTCCATTACAGCAAATCTTCTTTGCTGTATTGGTTAATCATTTAGTACAGCAACAAATAGAAGACCTGTCTTTTAGCGCAGGACTTTTTGTGAAACACGCTTATGTAATTTCTTGCTGGGAGATAGATGAAAAGATCGATGACACACTCATGTTTGTGTGTTAAGTACATTAGGCTAGCATAGGATAAAGAATGGAAGCAGGGGGGAATAGCTAGCATGGCTTTTTCCAAAGTTCAAAAACAAGCATACCAACACCTCATCCTGTTACTACGAAAAGGCGTATGAATGTCAAGATAATGCACAAGGCATTTAGCGTGCCATAAGAACGGCAGTCTTGCTTTTGACGTGCCATTTGTATGCCATGTAGCCTCTGCTGACTGCAATGTAAACACATCCGTGTAAATGTGCTATGCTCAGAGCTGGTGACGCATAATAAAAAGCGAGAAAGGCCGCCAATGGTTGGTGGGTCCAACAAACACAGGACTTTTAACCAGGAGATCATTTAGATTTCTGTTTGTGTACAGACTGAACTCCCAAAATTCAACATATTAATTACTAAGCTGTAGAGGTGCTGCAAGGTGTATTTTTTAGCTTCACACAGATCCAGGCTAGTTACAGAGCGGTATATCAATCTTCTCTTCTGACTCTTGGCAAGAAAGCAAACTGCCCAATTTTCCTCACATTTCCCAAAATGTCCAACTTTTAAGAATTTTTAATTTCAACAAACTTAAAAAATCTTAACTGAGTCCGCTTTACTGTAAGAATGTCGAGTGCAGTTATTCTACTACATGCAGAGTAGAAGAGTAAAAGAATCTTCACCTGAAATTATTTAGGGGAAATTGTAATTTTGAACGGTTCCTTGGTGCTTCAGTGAACAGACGACTGAGTTTATCAGTCTGTTCTGCCCCACAGCGGTCCAACCATCTGTGTCTCATCTTCTGAAAGTATTTACCATTCACTTCCCCTCTGCCTGCCATCCCTCTGTGGGAGACGGAGGTGTTGATAGTCGAGAAATGATGGTTCTGCTGATGCCTTATTTTGGCAAACTCATCACTCCGACCTCAGTGTTCAGCCTCGGGTGATGTGCTGCAGCCAGACCGTATGGTGGATTGAGTTATAGGCCTTCACAAGTGTGCTTTCAAGGTAGAGATGCTCTGCAGCCATGAATATTCTAGCTGCTTGTGTGAAATCATAGAGGAAGGAGCTAACAATTGTTTTGTTTTTTACCATGCAATTACAGTAAAACTAGTTGTCGATTTCAATCAGGGGAGTCACACACCCATGGATCGAACGGCGCCACAGGAAATAGCATTTGTTACACAGATTTTCTGCTTAATTTATGCATTTTTTTACCACTCGAGTGATTTAAAATGATCAGTAATCCCTCCAAAATACCCCATTAAGACACCAAGACCTTAAGGAACACCATAGAAAAAGCCATGCTGTGATTTGGTATCAAAAACTTTTGACATTTGGAGATTTCTGTCAGAATAGCATTTTTCGGCAAAAGGATGGAAAACATTTCTGTTTTGGAAACTGCTCAGAACCCCCCTTATTGTCAATCTACCTAGGAAAGTCATCCATCTTTTTAATGCTCTAGGTCTCTAGTTTGTGGTTGTAAAGTTTCATGAGGCTGTGATTATCCTCTTGGTCAAAAAAATGGTCTCACTACAACGAAATGGCTCCTATGGGGACTAACATCATTACACATGAATATACTTGGGCTCATTGGATCTACAAGAGTCTCATCTTTACAGTGATATTCAATGTATGCAATCCCAAGACTGTTTAGGGACGCCAATATGCAGAAATATTCACACATCATTTTAGAATATAGGCACAAATAACACGTTTATACTGCATTCAAAAAACTGCATGTGATTATCATAAAGTGGGCATGTCTGTAAAGACTTTTGGGTACCCATAGAACCCATTTTCATTCACCAATCTTGAGGTCAGAGGTCAAGGGACCCCTTTGACCCCTTTGAGTTTCATATGATACCGGTATCTTCACTCTAGCTTGAAAACTCAGCCCGCAACAACCTCTGAAAGACAGAATAGCGCCGGGCCCGCCGGCGGGCTGTCGGAGTTTTAAGGGTGTTTCAAAACTTCTTTATGCTTGACTAAATATCTATGCGTTCATATACACATGTATGTATGCACATTCATACACAATCGAGGGGTCACAAGTAGATATTGCTTAATTTTAAGCAAGACAAATGGTTGAGATGTATTCCTGTCTCATCTGCCTTTGAAGAAGTGCTTGCAGGAGTAAATATTTGACTGAAACTACTGTATATGGCAATTGTGTCAGTAGGTATAGCTACAGTAACTGTATATAGTAACAGAGCGATGCATATGGATGGTGAAATGTGAACGGCTAGTCTTCTTGCACTCCTCTCAGATTGATCAATTGTGACTACATATGACGCCACTCTCCCAATGTCCTCCCCATATCTATTTCCCTGTCTCCAGCCAGTGTCTCCATCACCGCCTGTCCAGACAGACAAAAGCTATTCAGGTACCCCCTTGTTTGATTTGGGTCAGGGCCTCCCATAACTAATACCTGTAAGCTCTATAATATGGTAATTTGTAGCGGCTGGGGTAAGGTACGCGGATTTATCAATAACCGGCCTAACCGGGCTCATATTGAGCTCAGATTTTGGTTTTCGGAGGGAGACGAGGGGCTCACCGAGGGGTTGGGTGAAACAGAGGTTATTCAATAAGGGGGTGGTTGTTATTCCAACAGGGAACCAGGGGGACTTATAGGCTGCCAGTGAGCAGGCACTGACAGCCTCGTAGACTGACACCCCGTGTCTCTCCCATGGGGGAAACGGGTAGATGACATGCATGTGCATACATACATGTGCATATGAACACATAGATATTCAGTCAAGCACATGGAGGTTTATGAAAGTCCCCCTTACATGAATTCATCCTGTATCATTTCTGCGGGTACTGTAGTGTATTCTTTTTTACAGGCTTTTACTGTACAAAAGAAATTGAGATTCTTTAAAAGATGCAGATTAGTTTTGTCCCTGCTTTAATGTCTCGAAGCCTCCAATAGTTGAGTTTTCTGCTGCAAGTCGACATGTATTCCACTGTTTATAATGAACGAGCTTCTCTTGGGACAAACACGACCCAGCATATGCTGCTAGTGAAAGAAAAAAGACATTTCTAAACCAGAAAACTGGAGAAGAAAAATTGCAAATGAGCTACTGATTATGCATTTGTGAATATAACCATGTGTTTAAAAATCAGCCAGACTTGGTGGTGTGGTATTATGTGGTATTCTTTCTTTTTCTGTGCTTGTCTATATAAAGCCGCTCAGACGTTCCCAAGTGTTAAGACTTGGTCGCAGCTCCTCAGTAATAAATTATAAGAGATCTCCAGAAGGTCTGACCAGCAGAGGCAGCAGCTACGCACTTTGTGTTTGGAAATATATGATGAGAAGTTTATACGATATAAGATACACTACCTACACTGTAAAATAACAAAAAAGTAATTTTACAGAAAATATTCTGTATTTTGACAATTGTTTTAAGGATAATTAATAGTATTGTACAGATATAAAAAGTAATTTTCTGTAAATTACTGGAGAAAGACAATTAAAATATGATTTTGTATAAAGTACTATATTATTGTATAGATTTATTTTCGTGAAGCAACATTAAAGGGTTCATAACATGGAAATATTTAAGTTCATACAAGAAAGGTCCCATGCACACACACTACCTACACTGTAAATCTAAAAAAAAAAGTAATTTTACAAGAAATATGCTGTGTTATTTAACAAATGTTAAATGTGAAATGACATTTCTGTGGATTTACAGAAATTTTCAGTAATTTAAAGGTAAAAGTAATTGGCCATAATTTAAGATTACAATAATAATGTATTTTTAATGGCAATTTATTGTATTTGTATTAAACTTTAAATGTAATTTTACATTAAATGCGATATCATATTTTACAGAGGTTTCCTGTTTTTGATAATGAAAAATAATGCATGTAAAACTGAAGATATCGGTAGTCATTCAAAGTACAATTACAGGTCTTTAAGTGTGTGATTAAAAAGTGATTTTATGATTTTCTTTTAAGGATTATCAATAGTATTTGTACAGACACAGAAAGTTATTTTCTGTAAAGAAATGTAGAAAAACAATTAAAAATATTATTTTGCATAAAGTACTATATTATTTTAAAGACTTCTTTCTGTGAAGCAACATTAAAGGGTTCATGACCTGTTGGATCCAGCTTGAACACAATCAAATGTTGCTAGCGTTATTCTTCCTAATGTTCACATTAAACACACCTTAGCTGAGCTGCGAACATAAAACACAATTTTACTGTAAATACTGTATTTAAACTTGCCAGTAAACTTTATAAAAACTGTTAATTTTTGTGTTCTCTGGTATGAAAAGTTTAGTTTGCTCATATACAAACCTTTAATAGGGCCACCATAGATAAGAATCACTTAAAATGCTCACTATTTTGTGATACTTTAACTCATTTATGATTTTATTATGAATAAAATCCCAAATTGTATGTATTATCAACATTACTATATCTCATTTAATCTTCCAATAAACTCCCAGACCTTTCATATATTTAATTAGGAACTGAAAAAAACAAACTGTTGTTATAAACAATGACGACTTTCAACTAATAACCATGTAATTTCCTGTTTTTTCGTTACCCAAAAGAAAGTACAACTTTTAGCCAAACAGTTCCTCTTCCAGAAGAGGATAAATTATTCAGCTAACATGAAGTGAAAAGTGGAATTTCTACTATTGCTAACTGTGTGCATGGACATCCGAGAAGCAAATGCATGCACACACACACACTGACGTAAGGTAAACAAAAGGAATTTATTAAGTCTCCTACCCACCGTCTTTGCATCATACCTGGGTCCTGAGCCAGGGAAGTGCTGTATAATGAGCTGTGGAGATGAAAGCAGCTCTGCAGGCAGCAGGAGGCAGACTTCTTTACACTGTGAAGTGTTTTTGGCCCCACATTATCTTCCTTCCAATCTCTACGGACAAAACAGGAGCAGACCTGGCAGATGGTTGTGATAAGATAAAAAACCACCTCCACAGGGAATGAATGCGAGAGCACACGCTGCTAGGTCTCTGGGGCTGTTTACCAGGACAAGCTATCCTAGAGTTGGGACTGAAGTTGAGGTTTGATTGTTGAGTGCTGTGAAGTCATTCATTTTCTTTTCTTAAAATCAGTCATTTATCACTAGTGATAGAATATATTGACTGAGTTATTTATTTAGTTAAAGGGAACCTATTATCCTTTCGTGCTTTTCCCCTCTCCTTTAGTGTGTTATATAGTTTTTTGTGCATGTAAAAGGGCTGCAAAGTCACAAAGCCCAAAGTCCAAAGGGAGTTACTCTCCCCCACAGAAACATTGCTCATGAACTGCCTGAAACGCCTTGCTTGAAGTCCCACCTTTTCTTCCGTAACGTGGTGATGTCACCAAGTAACACATTTGCATATTACCTGCCTAGCAACTAGTTTGGCACGCCCTCAAACAAAGCTAGGAGCTGGAAGGCTAGCTGACCAATCAGAGCAGACTGGGGGCCCTGTCAGTAAGCATGGCCTATGGGTCAATATAAGACATGAAAGTAAGCCTGCTTACCACTTTGAATAACGTTCTTATATTTATTTTTTATTTGCTCCCGAGTCTGTTTCACGGGGACACAGCTGAAAGAAAGATAAAAGTGCCATAGTACACTACACATTATCTACAACGGTGGATATCAACTCGGTAAGTCAAGCCAGGGTTTCTCAATCTGGCACGTTCACATGAACGGGGCAGTGTTTGTAGCATATGACCAATCGCAAACACAGACAAGTCTACTGTTCATTTTACAAACTATAATATTAGACAAATACGAAGAAGTTAAACACATAATCCAAGCTAATAGTAACACAGTTGCTATTATATAAGCTGCCAAATGCAGGAAGATCAGCTGGCAAAATAAAAAGTTACCGATGTGTGAATGCGTAAATTAACAGGCTTATCATTTAACGGAATACTCAAGAGTCAGATATAGTCTGCTAGATATTATAAAAAGCTTTCAGAGTATAATGGATGAACAGACCATACTTCATTAAGCTCTTTGACAACAATGTGGCATGTATGACCATTTCAGCCTTCTTTCAGCTTCTTCCCCGACTTCGGTGGTGTGAAACCGACTCGAGAGCAAGTAAAAAAATAAATATAAAAACATAATTCAAAGCGGTAAGCACCCACAGCATAAATCCAGCTGTCCTTCCTGCATTTGTCGAGCTCTGATTGGTCAGTAGGCGGTGCTTTTATACAAGTTGAAAAGGCCTATTATGAAGGTCTTGCTTTACTTGAAATATGTGGAAAAGTTTTGCTCTTTCTTTTTAACTGAGCCTTTCAGACAGTGAATACAGGTATATTGTAAAATGAGCATGATATGTCCCCTTTAAAAGTTACATCCATGCACTACCAGCTTATTCTACTGTGAGATCACCCTCACAAAACCCCCTTAAAACACTGACATATGCCCACCGAATCTGGTTGTGACTGTGGTTGTGTAGTCAATTAGAGCCAATGTGGCCACATTGTTAATCACTTCCATGCCAGCCCCTCTCACAGTTTGTTAACACTGGATCCCTGAGATTACCTAGACTTAATGGACCCATTAATTACACACATTTACTGTGTTTTTAATTAGTCATCTGTTCATTTAGCAAATCAGTGGTGTGTTTTTTTTTTTTTTTCGTAGCCAGGAGCTCGGTGTTATGTAGCGTTACTCATAACAGCTGCTCAGTGGTCAGCTTGAGAAGAGAGGGAATAAATGATGTGTTGGGCACTGGAGCAACTGGTGCTGTGAGAAAAGAGCTTGCGGGGGTGTGCGTCTGCTTTGTTTCCAATGTATTTGTTTCTGGTCGGGTTGTCTCAGGACTGGCAGTGTTCATTTTCTGACTGCAGCGCATGACAGTGTTTGTTCGCCGAATGATTGTTTACCTCGATGCGAGGGTTGAGAAATGTGTCTGGAGGTACTTGCGGGCACGTGTGTGATTTTGGAATCTCCAGGCCCGCTCGCAGACCCACGAGTGATTTGTGAGGCCGTTCCCATCAGGCGAGCCTTGCCTCGGCACAAGTGGAAATGTTTTTCTAATTTGTATATTTTCTGAGGCAGAAACCAAAGCGCCTGTGTGTGTTAATTA
>CAKALG010033960.1:0-11044 GCA_916700815.1 Helicolenus hilgendorfi | reverse complement strand
CCCTGACACAGACTGTTGCCTGACAATCTGCTCAGCAGAGATGTGTTTGTTGAAGTAGCTCGAGCAGAGGTAACACTAAAAGGCTTTTAATCTGTAGAAAACCCTCCCTTTCTCATTGAACTTTTGAATTTTTGTAGAAGAAAATTGAACATCCATTATCAGAGAACGGTGTGTCCAGAATGTTGTTTTTGGTGAAAGCACATGAGGGTAGTGTGTGAGGTGAGCATTGTGTTCCCACATGCATTTTTTTTTTACATGTGTGTGTGTGTGTGTCACGAAAGGCATTTTGAGTTATGCTTTGCTCTCAGCGATGTCTGTAATTAGCAGTAAAAACCCCAGTGATATGGCCTGGGCTGCTTTTCAAGGTTATTCATTCGGTCTACTAAACTCAAGGAGTCTTTCTGCTCCAATAACTCTCGTGTTCAGCAGTCTGAATAAAGTTGATTTTAGCTGACTTCTCTTTAGATTGATTGAAAGTGTCTTTACATTATTCGTTTCATATTCATTTTAGATCAAGTTTTGAATAATATGTTATTCAAATGGGTTTCTGGTATGCATACAGATGTTGCGTCCTTGTTTCTGACTTTGACTGACCTCTGACCTCCATATTCCCTCCCTCAAATCACCTCAAGCACGGTTTCTGTTTCACTCATCAAATATTCATCCCACTGAGAGAATTAATAATTTATTATTACAATTCAGAATCAGACATCAGACAATCACCATGAAATAATCATTTTCCATTTGCTCACGACACATTGATAATTCATATTTTCTCCACACCTCTCTCCTCACTCTCGCCTCTCATTTCCCCCCTTCTCCTGGTTTTTCTTTTTTTTCTCCCTCTGATCAGCCGACACCTGGTGAGGGACCGAGGCTGTGTCACTGTCTGTCCTGTTACCATGGTGATTAGGAGGTTAGGAGCCCCAGAAGGGCCCCTAATAAGGAGGAAACAGGGTGTGAAATTAAGGTTGTAGGACAAATATAGCATCTGTTTTTTAAGCAAGGCTGTGGGGATGGCGGTTTAATGTAAATTGATAGAAAAAAAGCTAAACAAACAGCAGGTCGTTTGTGCAGTAGTTTCTTTCAGGTCCATGGAATTTGAGTTTTTTGCTATATACTGAGTTTCTCTCAACAATGTTCAAATGTTATTTAGCATTCCTTCCATTGGATTTAAGTTGACTTTTTCCCTGAAGCAACTCTAATGGAGTGCAGATAAGCCCTAATGACTGCTCTTCATTATTCTCATTAGTGATGGGATTGAATTAGAGTGTGTTTGATGTTTTGGGTCAAAGATTTCATCCCTTGTTGTAACAACACTCCTCGGGACGCTGCCAGACTTTTGTGTCTCACTGGGCACATTAGTAGCAGGCTGAATGTAGACATCAGTATCAGTGTCATGCTTCATTCTGCTCCCCATGCTCCCCTCAAGGTGAAAAACCAGCACAGAAACGTTACTAATTGAAGCTTTAATATGCCACATCAAAAGCCTCATTTCTGCGTTCTTTCTCTTCTTCATTTTTTATTCTGTGTTTTTTTACTCATCTTGTTGTTGGCCCCTTCTCTTAAAGGATTAGGGGATCTATTGGCAGATATGGACTATAATATTAATATGTATATTTTCATTAGTGTATAATCACCTGAAAGTAAGAATGGTTGTGTTTTGGTTAGCTTAGAATGAGCCCTTTAATATCTACAGAGGGAGCGGCTCATTCCATGGAGCTGGCTGCCATGTTTCTACAGTAGCCCAGATCAGACCAACCAAACACCGGCTCTACAGAGGGACATTCACATTTTATATTTTCGCGTTGGCCACCGTAGTTCTTCTACACGCTTGGCGCACGGTAGAAATTTCAGTTGGTTGCAATCTGCAACCTCACTGCTAGATACTGCCACATGTTACACACTGCACCTTTAACACGGTCATTCCTATTGTAACATTATCACTTAAAGTATTGTACACATCTTATTCAGTAAATCAAACCACACAATGCAATAATCTCAATTTAATTCACACCAAAGTATATCAAAACAAGTAGTAGGTTGTAGTTCATTTTCATACATTTTGCACTGAGAGCAGGGCAGTGTGATGAGTGGTCAACGGCTCATACTGCATGTTAGCAGACTAGGGTACAATATTATCTGCCTTCAAATCAAGAGACAGGACAGAAAACGTTCTGCCAAACAACGGCATAATGTTAGAAAGATCGAAGTTGGACACAACTAATGTTGACTATTGAATAAACAATACTTTAAAGATTGAATCATTCAGCTCACTCAACAAAGGACTCATACTGGTATACTTAAATGAAGATCAAAAAGACATCCAACCACACGTGTGACCCCATTCTTTTATTTTGACTTCCTCGGTAGAGGTTTCAGTCTGGGCACACACAACAAATGAAGTTCTGTTTGTCTATTTGTCATATGCCAATGCCGTCAGCTAGCATTAATGTGATTTTGAGATACTGATTTTACAACACAACGATTTGATAAAAAGACAAAGAAAACGCAATAAAAGACAATCTTTATTGACCCCTAGTGTGTAATAAATCATCCGCGTGCAATAAAGGAAACCAACAGCAGTTGTTCTTACTAGATCCTGAGAGATAAAGCAGCCGGGCCAATATAGTGGTGTCGGCGTACACGGTTATTTTGCAACTGTAAAAGGTCCTGCTCCGGACATATCTCGCTCACTATTCTTTAATAATCAAAGTTTAGGGGTCCTTATGTACTTTTCAAATGTAAGGTATAAATATATAAAAATAAATAAATAAAAGAATGTCAGTTTATATATAGTCATCCGATTTTTTAAACCCATACTGGCTATAAAAATCCAGCATTGGTCGGGCTATATAGTACACCTGCTGCTCTTCAACAGTTCAATACATGTTTTTAATGTCAGATAATGCCTGGGATGGATGTTTCATAGCAGTGGATTTGTAGTTTGACTTAAATAAATCAACATGAGTAGGAAGTTGATTCAGAGAATATGCCTAGCTAAAGTTAAAACTGCCACAGAGTAGAGCTGCTGTCAGAATCCCCCATCTGCCTCCAGATGTTTCCAGTCTGTGATGGCTTTAATGGTGTTGGACAGGGATGGGATTGTGGATCAGTGGCCACTGGAGGAGGCTGACCCCGGCTGTCTACTAGCTCATCACGGGTGCTCCGATTAATTTGTTCAGTTCCTGGATGCCTGTATTTCCCCGAGGGCAATACCCAGCATGCCCGTGCTCTTTGGCTCACAAAGGGATTGCCTCCGAAAAAACAGTTGATGAAGGAGACGGGAGAAGCAGACCACATGCGTGTGACCGTTTGATGTTTCAGAACTGGTTTTCAGTTGGTGCAAACTGCTGCATTAAGCTTTCCGTCCACGCAAAAGAGCAGCTCAGGCTTTATCGTGTGTGAGTTTGTGTCCGTGTGTTGTTGACACTATGTTTTTGTATGCTTCTGCTGGTGTGTGGACTGTTTGAGGATGTTCACAGCAAAGCGAGCAGGAGAGTGGTGGGGGGTATCAAAGTCTTAACCCCACTGCATTAATCATAACCTGCTTCTAATCCGAGCCTGCTGAGCCCCAAACACTGCTCTTTGGTTTGTGTGTGTGTGTGTGAACATGTTGATACCACAATCAGCAGGGGATGCTTGTTAATAATACATTTGCAGCTTTCTGTCTCAGGTTTCTTCTTTCTGGCCTCGAATGCTTCACTCTCTTTTTGTATTTCTCCTGGTCTTCCTTCCTCCCTGCTCCCCTGCTCTCTTCTGTTTTGCCTGGAAGTGGTTGTAATTGTCGATGGTCAATGCATCAGCACAGCTTGAGTTTTCACAGGTCTGCAGTGCTGCCTGTTGGTTTTCTGATTGAGGCTGCAACTAACTGAGGAGTATTTTCTCTATTAATTGTTTGGTTTGTAACATGTTGGAAATATGAATAAAAACAAACATAGGTTTCCAGAGCTCAAAGTGATGTCTTCAAACTGCTTGTTTTTTGCCCAATAAATACATAGATATACTGTAAATTGAAAGAATTGTTATTTATTATTAAAATGATAAATCTTAAACCAACAACTTGGCAAACAAATCTTCAAAATTAACAGGAATTGCAATCCATGTGTAAACTGTTTTAATGCAGCAACAAATTGGTTAACACTTAAACATGAATTAAATTCCAGTATATAATGTAGATAATACATAAACATAGATCTGAATTGACTAGATCGGCCCAATTTTTAACCGATATCCGATCCAGCTATTTGAGTCACTATCGGTCCGATATCCAATCTGGTATCGGATTTATTATTATAAAAATGGTTGTCAATTTATGTTTTGAGATTGACTAATCGATTAAATAACTAATTATGTAAGCATTAATGTCACTAATGATTGATATTCTCAAAAGAAACAACAGAGGTGTTGTTTTTAATTTGAAATACTGCAACCCTTACTATTTACTGCTGATGGCAATGGGTGACTCAGTGTGTTTGTTTATGTGATACTGTATTAATGTGTGTACGTGTGCGCGTGCGCGTGTGTGTGCGTGTGTGAGAGAGATACTGTATGTCTTTGAGTGTGCTGCTAATGCACCAAGGACTCTCTGCGCCTCCTCTCCTCCTACCATATCACAAAGATTGCCTAAGATAGCACATCTCTGTGTCAACCCCCGCTGAGCTGACTCTGCAGCAGGCCGTCCCATAATATCACATTTTTATGCATCCCTCTAATGCTGCCTGTAAATGTGCCACTCTTTTATCCTCCCCTCTGCTTTCTTTTATCATTAGCAGTCCCTAACAGGGGGAAGCCTGGGAAGTAGGCTGAGATAGGTGTTACTCTGTGTGTTTGCCCTTGTGTTCATGTAACACACACACACACCTTCACACTCACACGGACACATAAATGCTGATGTCAAGCTCTGGAGCCGTATTGTTGTTCTTTCAACATGATAAGCTGCTTCTGACTCAGTTTGCCACTAGCCTGCGCTGTTGTCGCAGTAGGAAAAGAAAAAGTCTATCCAAACCTTTTTTATTTATTGTTTTTAGTGTTTTTACTACCACGGTTGAGATCTGATTTGTCAGTTCCTGATCAAAATTAGAAATAATATCTTTAAATTGATAGAAGTAAAAGCACCAAGTATAAGAGCAATTGCTAATATTGATGACTTTGATTGAAACCTCAAGGGGACATTCATGCCCAATACCCAGGTATGTTTAAACTTAGTCTCTCCCTGTGCTGTAGTGATTGATTCACTGATTACTTGAATAGAATGCATGTAGACACTATTAATGAAAGGCAGTCTCTCCAGCTACACTCACTGATATGGTGGACTATAAGGCTGAGGAACCACGGTAGGATTACAAACCTCGTTGAAACCAGATTTTGTGCATCTCAGCATTTTAAAAGGAAGTTGTGAGTACACTGCTCAGACGATCTGTCTCTGTGATGTTTTCAGATCCGGTCCTTACCATGCATATTTAGTTGGATGCTGATCATAGCCATGCTAAAATATCAAATATGTTTGAAGTTAGCAACCCGACATCTGCACAGATCCTTAGCAACAGTGTTGGGATCATAAACAAACTCCTACAGAGGAGATAGATAACTGGTATTTTTATTGTGTGGTGAATTTGAGTATGACCGTCTCTATTATTAAAGGAATAATCTGACATTTTGGGAAATATGCTTATCTATTTTTTTGAGTTAGATGAGAAGATTCATACCAGTGAGCAACCTCCGGAAAGTGAAGCCAATGTAGAAGAGCCTTAAATTAGCATTCTTTCTAACAGCCAGCAGGGGGCGACTCCTCTGGTTGCTAAAAGAAGTCTGCTTGTATAGAAGTCTATGAGAAAATGAGCCTACTACTCTCCTGATTTATTACCTTAGTAAACATTGTTAACATGAGTTTATGGTCTCAATCTCTAGTTTCAAGTCCTCTTCAACACAGCATGATGTTCATTTAGTAAATGATGGTCCCATTTAGAGTCCTTATGATCCAAAAAAAACGGCCCAAATATCAAACTCGAGGCTTCAAAACGGCAGTCCACAAACCAATGGGTGATGTCACGGTGACTATGTCCACTTACGCAGCCTAAGATTGATGCACTAAATATTTGGACTGGACAGAGCCAGGCCAGCCGTTTAAGCTCAGTTAAGCGGCTGCTGGCTGTAGCTTCATGTTTAAGATACAGACATGAAAGGTATAGTATATTTATCATCTCATTTAACTTGGAATGATACATTCTTTAAATGACTACCATCACCTCAAAAAACAACCACAAATGCCAGTGTCAATGCTGCTCTAGTGCTTTTTCATTTCAGTTTCTTTTTTTCTCACTTGAGTTTGTCTCTTCATTACTGAAGTCCCCACAAGCTGAAAGGCCCTGAGTGTGTTGAAACAGAATGCTGTCCCCAATGGAGATGTCTTGACTTTTATTTCTTGGCTTTATAACACTAGTGCAGTGGCCGTTTGGGACGTGGCCGTTCGGAGCACATGACTTAACCGTCCAAGTGGTTGGCCCCTGGAAGTGCTACTTGCAGTGTTGTGGAGAACCGCTCATCGCTCGTTGACTCCAGGGAAGTGAAGAAGAGTTTGGTTGTAACGTTAGTATATCCAGCATCCAGCAGCAAAAGTGAACTGCCGCTGTGGACGACATGCTCGACTCCAGAGCCCTGAAGCTCCGCCCCCGCTTCTCTGCACAGAGCGCTGTAGCTGCTTTATTCAAAGTTTATCAATATCAGTGTCACTCGTCCAAATTGTACCAACTTCGACACTGCATGTCCTCGGGTCCACAGCAATACAGCCGCCATGATCGGATGAACGGTTCTTGAGATATGCGTAGGACACCCACACACACGCATACACGCACACACACACACACACACACACACACACACACACACACACACACACACACACACACATACAGACAGACAGAGAATCCTTGCTATATAGTTAGAAAACCCCAGGGAGCTACACTGCTATTTCCATGCTGGGCTCCAAACAACGAACACTGTTTGGTTTCAGGAGTTTGAGCTTAAGTTTTCTCAGCTCAAACACTCACATGCCAACCACATTTGGTGAAGTGACTCACTGGGTGTGTGTGTTTGAGCGTGTGTGGGTAGTTGCTCGTTCTTGTGGCTGAGATGGTCTAACCTATACTTGATGGGCTCGCAATGAAAGCTCTTAGACAAAAATTAGCATCTATCTGCCAGCGAATGCTCTCATCTGTCATACATGGAGATATAGGGCTAAGCTCTCTTGTTGTAATGAAGTATCTGCACAAGTGTCTGTGCCTATAGGAGTGTGCAAGAAGCACTTGACTTTGTGTGCCAACGCATCGATGAGGCCTCTTTTCCAGGTGATGGGTTGCTGTCTAGGCGAGTTTGCTCTCCCTGTCCCTCTCGATGCTTTCATTGCTCTATTTTTCTTCTTCTGTTTAAATTTCATTCCCTCGCGCTGGCTTGTGCTTTCACTCTATCCTTCTCTCCCGTTGCACCTCGTGGCACCCGAGGGAACAATGGTTCTCTAACAACCTTTGCAGAAAGCCTGTGGACCTGATGATTGGGCAATGTAAGTCGGGGAAACAACACAAAAGGTCAGTTTTCCATTTTTCCATGGGTAAAGCTCAGGTTTGCCGATACCCAAGGCCTTATTATATGGCACATTTATTATGCGAGCCATGCTGCGTATGACCTAGCTCCTGTAGAATTAGCATTGACGTGGGTAATATGGCAGTGAATAAAGGTTTAACAGTGACCCCTTAACCATCTGTGATGGTGTTGAACTAATTAGCTTACCACTGATGTGCCCCTCTCTCTCTCTCTCTCTTTGTCCGTCTTTCTTTCTCTCTCTCTCTCTCTCTCTCTCTCTCTCTCTCTCTGTCCGTGTCTCTCTCTCACTGTCAGTCACTATCAGTCAGTCTCACATGTACACCCACAAACACACAGTGGACTTCTACAGCTATTAGCCCTGTTAATGGGTCGAGTCCCCGTTAAACTCCTGGACATTAACGTCAGGTTGAATAGTAATGGGAAAGATAATGGTCTACTTGTCTACAGCCTATTATGTGGAAAACAAAGGGAGTGCTAGGCCATGCAGCTTCCAGAAGGAATACAGTGAGAGTTATTGCTTCCTTGTCCAGACCTTTTTTCATATTTAGAAATTGTTGTTGGCATATAAGACACGTCCTCAATTTTAGCTTTATGTCCCTTGCTCCTTCTTTTTGCCACCCTACCTCTTGTTTGTTTGTGGTTGCATCGGCTGCCATGTATGCTACCTGCTTGACACCCACTGCTACCATCATTATCATCAGCCTTTTTATTGTTATTAGTAGTAGTTATTATTTCAGCTCTTATTATTGATATTTCTATTATCACTCTATTAAATCCACTGCTATTGCTTATTGTTATTAGTCCTATTTCTATTACTACTTAGAGCTGTTGTGCTATTATCGTGGTTGCCGTGCAGTTTTAGATCTGATTTGCTCACTTTTGAATCTGTTGATGGCAACCCTTTGAAATAAACATACTAAAAATGTTGCCAGTAATTTCAGGGTTTCATGCAACACTTTTATAACTCACCTGAAATATAGATCACCTTGCTAACGTTGCAAGAAATTATTACATTTTTATGCCTAGTATTAGGCTTCATTAAGCTTCAGGGAAAACGAGCAGTGGTGCTACATCACACAGCAAAGGCCACATATTTAATGAGTGGGGGAATCTTTTTAACTTTCATTTAGTAAATCCATAGATCAGGATCTGTCTGATTCAGCAGGTGATTGATTGATCGAGCACATCGTCCGTCTTAATCAGAGCAACACGTTGAGGAAAAAGGAAATCATCTGAGTTCTAACAAGTTGGGGAAAGTAGCGACAAACGGTCAAAATCAGGAAAGGATGTATGACAGCAGGCTGAAGTTAGTGTGATAATCACCAGTTGACCTCTTCTTTTACCCAATAGTTGAGTAGGGCTGCATTCACACCAGATCCGGCAGTGCTGGTGAAAACGTAAATCTTCTCATTCATTTTGAATGGGAGTAGTGTGTTTGGGCTGTGGCAGCGGCGGCTGCACCGGCCTCTGGCAGAAAAGTAGAAACACAATCAACTTTTGGAGAAAGACGTCATGCTGCCAATCATGTAACCGGCAATCCAGAGCTGTACAACCCAGTCATCAGGGAACAAAAGACGTTAATCGTTGCCGTTACCCACATTGCCGCACAATCTTGCAGCAAATCGCAGGTTAACATTGGTATTGACCACCAGCTGGACCTCAATCAGTGGCTGCGATCGAACTGCAGAATTTGTCATAGAAATGATATAAGTATTTGTTTTTCTCAAAATAAATTCAATGTGTCAAATTGTGTCAATAGTTGAGTTTTTCTGAGTGCTGCCTAACCACACATAAAATATGTCCTTTCCCAGTCAGAACTCTACATGAATAAATGTGGTTTCCTTACATTCACTTTCTGTGGAGGACACTTTGTTAGAGGCTGCCTGACTAATAAAATGTATGGAAAGAGCCTCTACGCTCCCCCCTTGCTCTTTATTTGAATCATACCTCCGTCTCTCTGACAGCAGATATCTGTCCCTGTCACTACTCATACCGTCAGCATGAATAATGCCCTGTGAATGAGCTCTGCACAGACCGGTAACATGTAACAGCCTTCTAATTTCCCTGCCCTGGGCGCTGTCACCTACCTGGCCATCATCTGCATAACAGAACGCCCTGGATGCTCCTGTGGATGCTCCTGTGGATATGTGTGCACCTCCAGAGTATTTAGGATGTCAACCGTCCCCACAAAACACCTCTAGCTCTAATCATAAAGCCCTGGCAGGTAGAGGCTGCATGCCCAGAGGCCATGAGGGCAGAGGAGGCCGCTAGCCTCAGGCCGGCCCCAGGTCTTTCTGGCCTACCATGACACTGACAAGGTGGAGGGAATGATGTTTGGAGTTTTGCTGTCTAAGGACTGTGGATAAAGAAGCATTAAGTGAGAGCCTACTAGATAGTCTTGGAAACAGTTTCTAGACAGAGAAAACCTACAAGTTTGATTTATTAAAATGCTTTACTATTCAACTCAGTAATAATTAATGATGAAAAAGGAGTAACCTTCTCTACACACCACTTGTTTGCTGTCCATGTAGTAAGCCCCCCTGTGTTCAGGAGACGGGTTTCTTTTTGGTCTCTTTTGCTTCCCCTCCCGTCTCTGCTCCAGCTGTCTCAGTGTGCTCGACCTCTCTCTGATCATCCTTTTAATCTGGAAGACTTCCTTTGTCACCGAGAACTTAGCAGACCAAGCTGCACCTGTGACCGAGAGCAATGTTTCTTTTCTTCTTTTGGAGGGCATGGCTTACAGAAAGTGTGACAAGAGGCCAGTTCAGTGTGGTGAAGTGTGGACATTGCAGGGAGGCAACTTTTGTTCATGGTAACGTTAAGAGAAGGAAGACAAGCTGATATTTTACTAGAAAAGAGGAAAGGCACGCAGGAGGATCAGACAAATGATCTAGCTCAACAATGTGCTGGATTGTGTTCCGATAAAACTTGCCATTTGAGAAGCGTGCTGAGACTGATCTCTGGAATCAATAAAAGCCTCTACTCCTACTCTCCTACTCCTACACATAATGTCAGCTCCAAGTTTGTCCACATTTTGTCAGAACACAAATGATGGAAATTAGCTTTCACTCAACTCACGATTACTGCACAGTTTACACTGCTTCTACTGGATGATGTGATTTCCTTCAGGGAGTTATCAGCATCACCTCGGCACTGGAAAGACTTGAGTAACCTGTCTTTTTTGTATACCATGTATATGCTTAACTGGATTTCAAGTAATTCACTGTTGAAAAGTGATACTTGAGGAAGTGAGTGGATAGTCAGGAGAACAGAGGTGGGTAGGATGCACCGATACTGATATTGCATATCGGGTCAGTATAATGAGTCAAATAGCTGGATCGGGTATCGGGGACAATGGGTCCGATCTATTCAATTCCATTTTATATGTAACAGCCAGCTGGAGGGTGTGAGCGACACACGGCAGGCTGGGGAGTCCCACATACGA
>CAKALG010033959.1:0-10861 GCA_916700815.1 Helicolenus hilgendorfi | reverse complement strand
ATGGTGGAACAAGTAGCATCAGCTAAGTTAACACTGCTTAAATAGCGTATCTAACGTTAGTAAGCTGAGACACTGTCTAGGGGCCGCGGTGGTCAACCAACTAACTGTGGCGTTATTTTAAAATATAACGTTAATTGCATTAACCAGGGCAACCTAATGACCACAAAGTAAACATCAGTCGGTCGATATCACAAACAGAACACGTACAAAGTGTCTGCTAATCATGTTAGCTGGCTGAATGCATTGTGGTTGCTTGTAGTGCGGCAGCTGTGTCCTAAAAGCCTTCAATTTAACTTTAATCAATTTTAAATACATACTCATCTGTGTTTATTATCTACGCCAAACATTTATATAAGTTACTACGAACAACCATGGATGCTTTTGGCTGAAAGTCCCCAGTTAATACTGTTAGCAGACAGTAGAGTCACTACGACCTGCCACCGCAATAATGGCGGCGGCGCTAGATGGCGGAACACACAAAGCGGTGGCCGGATTATCTATAAGCACTTACTGTGCTTCTGTCTATTGTTGTAATGACACCACATAGGCTGCTGCACTTTTGCTACAATAAACATGTATTCCAATGCTATGCATTATATAATGCCATGCTTTATATATACAAAAAACACACTGACTGCATATGAACAACTACATTTTTGTCACTCTGTTTAGCCTCTAGCCTACTATGACAGAAATGGTTGCATTCAGTGAACAAAATAAGCTCACTGGATGCATTAAAACATTTCTGAACACAAACAAATAAACATTCTGACACAGCCAATAAGATACATACCGTGTTTACCCTCAGGCCAGCAAATCCCACATCCACACTGAACCGCAGATCTGGATCTTTACATTTGTATCCATCATGCCTCTCCGATCCCAGTCACGTCTCCCATCACACCCTTTTGTCAATCATAGTGCCAATGGGGTTAGACAGGGAGCCAATCAATTAATTGCAAACACTCGCCCAAGGTCTTTGTGGGCCAATCAAATTAAAATCTCTTGAGAAATATTTACTGCCCACTCGTGGTAAAGGTGACACTTTAAGATATTGGACTTTGACTAAACACGGGAGGCAATAGCCTTTTAAGATGGACAGGAGAGATGTGAGCTGTGCTGTTTGTATTTCACCACAGGGAGAAGTCGGCGGACCTGGACAGAAGGGAAGCAAAGGAGACAAGGGTGAACTTGTGAGTTCTCATTTCCCCTCTCTGTTACTTTGAATATAATTCTGTTTTCTGTAAGGCAATAAGTTTTGAATGATAACCAATGTTAATTGAGCAAAAAACACTAATCTTAGCTTCTGGATTCTCGTATGAGCTGAATAAATCAAAGAACACAGGTTACTTTGAAATGACCTCGTCTCAGGTTATCTTGCCCCAAACAGTCTGCAGCATATGAAATATTATCTGACGTGCTGCTGTGATTCCTTAATGGGTACTTAGTTTCCAATAAAGATGCCAGTGTGCTCTGTCCTCAGCTTAAAATTTTGTATTTTTCAATTGACTTTGGTTTTAGTCATCACAAGCATCACTTCAAATACATTAGATATTGTTATATGACAGTCTGTATGAGGAGAAACAGCTATAGCATGCAGTTGTTTTCATTAACTTCCATTGTTCCCTAGTGTAGATGGATACAGCAGGTCTATGTTGTTTATGCCAATAGTCAGACTGTAATTGTTGTAACTTTATGGTATGAATGGTAAGTGCATTCAACTAATGGGGATCCTGATAACCAATATGTCATTGCTTTTTGTGTTTTTAGGGTCCACCAGGCTCAAGCGGTCTTCAGGGTGTGGTTGGAGCTCCTGGTCCAGCTGTGAGTATTGCTTTTTCTGGCCATCTAATGTCAACTTTCCCCCCAAGAAATATTATTATACGCAAATGACCATGCACACCAATATTTATTCTAAAAATTTTTTTTTTATTTTCAAAAAGGCTTCCTACATTTATTTGGTAGATACTTAATTTTATTTATGATGGGTTCTGGGTCAGAACAATGAAATCAAGATTGAAATATTTACTCCAATTCAAGGCCCCCTAAAGACAATAACAGTGACTACATTTATATTCACAAAATCTTCCAGTTTTGGCCTTGTGCTGAAAAAGACAATATTCCTAGTAAGCTGTTTACATGACTAATGAAAATGAATAGTCCACTAATATTCCCGTTTATATGCAGCCGTGCAGACTCCCATAAAAGGAGCAATATGTAGCGACACTGACAGACAGTGTTTAAAAGGGGTAACATCCGTCCAAATTCAAAACATTGGAGGCGTGGCCTGTCCGCTCCTCCGGTGTGACTGAGAGCAGTTAGCGCACATTTTCGCAATTTGAGGGTTACCTTCTAAATACGGTCGTGTTAGCCTCTGGCCAGCAGTAGTCTGAATCACTTCAACAGCTGTGTGTCTCAATTACTCGTTGCCTCGATAACTCAGCTGTACACGGACCACAGAGAGGTGTGCCGAGGCTTTTCAGGTCGGGTAGAATCTAACGTTAATGTTATCTCTGTTGATCCAGTTTGTCTGCTTGCTTCCGTGGCTGTAGAAGGCTGTGTTTGCATGCTGTTTACATGACACGATGCAGAATATTGTCATATTCTGTGGAATATTAGTATGCATGTAAACATCGTCAGTGATGGCACAAAACAGCCTGTCTGCCTCTGGGCAGAGCTTTTTAACTTGTTGTCGTCAGACCTGTAGTATTATCACAAATTGACAGAATCATGTCTGGTTCTGCAGCACCAGACTAGACATTATTAGGTAGTTTCCAACCATGATCCATCTGGAGCAATGTGTGCTTATTTTGTTTATTTTGACTTCATCATTTCTGGCTGATGGTGTGATAATCAATTAAATGAGCTGTTAGTGCTAAGATACAAGATAGAGAAGTGAACACTTGGCTCTTAATTGCGCATAGTTGGAGACCCCTGTTACAACAGTAGCCTGATTTAAAAACAACAACTATGTTTTATTCCCCAGGTGGGCAGAAATGAAGTACTGTTCCAGCCAGGTCAGGGATACATTATGCAAGCAGCATTGCTTTTTACGGTCACCTCTTGCAGTCCAAAAAACCTTTGGCTGCAGTCCCCATTTATTTAAGAATCCCCATCCTTCTATTATTGTAATGTTACACAAATTTCATTTTAATCACGACTATTACTTGCAGCAGGGTACCCCACAAAGAGTTTAGTCATCACAGTCTCCAACAGCTTGTTCTTTAGAAAGTTTTTTTAGCACCCAGTCATCAATTATATTGCAGTTCCGAATTTGTATTGCTTTGCGATACTGTCTCACAAATCACAATGGTACACCAGCTCGCCAATCATTTCCATGTATTACCTCATATGGCACCCACTTAAACTGAGAATACTGCCTTGTATGCTGCAGAACGTCCTCTACTCATCTATCTCATTAACACTAGAGGAAAAGTCCTGTTTCTACAATAGCTGATGGCTTGAGGGCAACTGAGAGCTCATCGCTGTAAATTATCAGGCCTTAACAACCATTCTAGCAAAAATTCAGCATCTGCAGGGCTCTGTGGGGGCTAGAACAGACCTGGTGAGACGGATTGCCGCGAGCAGGTAGTGCACCCAAGCTGAATAACAAATTATTTAACAGTTGTTTGTCCTGGTGAGTCAGCCTGCTCATGTGTATTCATGCCTTCATAACTGAGACCTGACTCGTGCTGCGTAGTTATACCATTATCTGCCCTCTTTTTTTATTATTGCGAGCCCTAATGCCGTTATCAATTTCGACCATACTACCTACCCCACCTCTCAATCCAGGAGAAATGTTGTTGTTTGCAGGGAAAATGCATGATTCAATTTTCTTCTCAGCTAAGGCTTAACAAGGTGTAGAGCAGCTCATTCGCCAGCATTGTCTTTTAGATACAGCTATGGTTAAGCAATTGGAATGAAACACTATTGATCTTCATCAGGATGTGGTAAACATCCTTTTCTACCAATCAATTATGTTTTTGTATTTAGCAGTGTCTTACAAAAGGGCATAAATGTTGTATGAGAACAGTTTTTGAAATGTCACTTGGCAAGAGAAAACACAATTTTGTTTTTAACATAACATGAGGCAAACAAAAACACTGAAATACCCACTTAGATTTTTTTTCAGGGACAATCTAAACATATAATAAGTTAGATGCATTTCAGGAGAGTCGTAAATTATACCTGCCTCAGCATGTGTGTGATGCCTCCAGGCCTAAGCATCTCTTATACCCACAGGTATCTCTTTCAATTACAGCTACACTTCAAATTTCACACAGACCCATGTAAACATTAGAACCGAGTCCTGCAAAATGAAACATTCACATGTTTAGTGCAAGTTATTACACATTGAATTATGATCATTAAATCCACAAAGAAAGCATTTTTCTAATTAGAACTTCAGCGTGTCTTTAATGCACAGATTTCTTCAGTTCCTACTCTCTTATAGGTGTAATTAATTCAGAAAAAAACTGTTTTTCATAATCTACTTCATCAGTCCTGGAGAATACACTTTTACTGCACATTATATTGGTACTTAAATTGAAATTAAAACCCACTCCCACCCTTTAATCGGGTTTATGATCACATAAATACTTGACATTTGTCACAGTTGGACCATTTCGCTAATTGTGAGGAGCAAGACATGCAAACCAAGCTTTGCAATTCATCAGTCCTGGAGAATATGCTTTTACTGCACGTTAGTATTAGTATCCACTAACAAAGACTACGCCATTAACGATATGGGTTTAGAATAATTTATCACATATAGAAGATGGAGAGATGCCATGATGATGTAGGAGGGATGGATCAAGGGTCCGGAAGGAGGATGAGAGATAAAAGGGAAAGGGATGAGGGATGAGGAGTTGTGGGTAGAAGGATAGAGCAGTATGGGGAAGAGAGATGAGGGGAGGAATCAGGGTCGTGGACAGATGGTTGGAGGAGAGCGTTTTTGAACCGGTGTCGACTAGATGTAGGAGTGAATCGGGGGAGTCGAGACTCTGAACGATGAAGCTGTCTCTTTTTGAGCTCAGATATTTTTTTGCAGAACCCCCATTGGTTCCTGTATTCAAACAGGAGCGAGAGAGAAAGGAGAGAGAAAAGGAAAAGGGGTTTGAAGGGGAGGGATGTGAAAACTGAGTCAAAGGGGAAGTGAACAGATCAGGTGTGCTTAAATACCTTTGTGCAGAAATGGGATGTGTTTGAGGCGTGGTCTTTGTTCCCGAACCTAGTTATAAAACTAAACTAAAATTAAAACCCATATCCACCAATTACCGCGGGGCTTCATGCTCATGATTACATAAATACTTGACATTGGTGGACCATTTCACTAATCGTGAAAAGCAAGATACGCAGACCAAGCTTCACATTTTGGTGATGATAACTGCTTGGGGCTTTCCTCCATGTTCCTCCGTTGTTTTTGGCGGTTCCATCCAATTCCATCAATCAAAGTCAACACAAACAGTGGAGAGAGTTGTGCATGCGTAACATGTTCCAATGAATGACAAATTATGCAGCCTTTAAGTTCAAACACTCCACAGTGTCTCTGTGGAGCTGTGGGGGCAGTCACAGTCATGACTCTTTATTTTTTTGGGGGGTTAAAGTCTCTCCACCTTGTCTCCAACTCCTCAGTTCAAAGCTGTGCTCACGCTTACCTGTAATCACCTAACATTTCCCTTTAAACTGCTCTGCATTCAGCACCAGCGCCTTAGGCTGCCTGCATGTCCCAGGGCTCAGCGAGAGCTCCACAAGCACTTTCAAGTGCTGACATGCGTTTGAACTGAAAACTCCCAGTTTGTCAGCACTTCCCTCCTTCCCTGTAGTCTCCCCTTTCCATCCTCTGTAGCCCCGTGCACCTCTGACTTCACAGATGAAGTCAGCATCTTTCACATGCACTGTTTACCATAACCCTGTGGCTATACTGCACTGTAACCTGCAGTCTCTGATGAGGAGCTTTGGTAATCTGGTTGCTGTTTCCCCAGGTAGCCCAGCAGCACAGTGGCTAGAACTGTTGCCTCACCCTTGTCCTTTTTTTGTCTCGAGTGCTCAAATTGCTCAAATAGGTTGATTCTAACCTCTTAATGACCTGTGAGTGCAAATGTGTGGTTATGCGTTATCTCAATTAAGACTGCTGACCTGTCCAGGGTGCATGCTGGGAAAAGCTTCAGCCCCCTCATGACCCCGAGTGGGTGTAGAGAATTGATGGATGAATGAAATTGCCATAAAATGACCTTCAGAAAAGGCATTAAGGTAAACTGTCTGTCCTAATCTGTGTTTGGATATGGGCATCGACCCACTCTCCACAGTGTGAGCTTGGATATAGTCCATAACCTTGAAAAGGATTAAGAGGGCAAAGGAATCCCACTAGAGAAATTCCACAGTGTTTGTGAACTTGCATTTGCCGAAGCTTCGGCTAATGGGGGATCAGAATAAATATGTTTAGATTTAATGAGCTTTTGACCTCCCACAGGGCAGTGATGGTGAGTCTGGACCGAGAGGACAGCAGGGCATGTTTGGCCAGAAAGGAGACGAAGGAGCCAGAGGATTCCCCGGTCTGCCAGGACCCATCGGACTGCAGGTAAATCAACATCTTTTATACACATGTTGATTCCCTCTCTGAACACATGACAACCAGATCACATTGAACGCAGCTCAGCACATTGCTTTCCCCTCTGTGAGAGCCAGCCGGAGCAGAATGAGTCCCTCCACACCCCTTAAATCGACAACATCTCACCTCTCCTTACATCATTTACATTACATCAAAACAGAGCATAATTTATTAATGCAGCCTCGCCTCCTAATAACACTTTGTGTCGCTCCTGGGCAAATAATGCTCTTTTTCCCCTCAAGGATAGCACAGACAGCGCTCAAAATCCATCACCGTTGTTAACATTTTTACATTTGGCATTTTGCCGCGCCGTTAATGGTGGACGGGAGACTGCCGTTGGTTTTCCACTCAGACTACATCACATTATCATGCAGTAAACCACTTCTTTGCAGTGCTCCCAGGCCCAAATAAGAGACCAGCTGCGGTGGAAGCTTGTACTCAATCAGATATTTTAATCAATGCTATAGTACAAATTCATTTATCTTTTGCAAATATGTCTCATAATAGATTGCGAGACACATACAATATTAATTTCCTGGAGGTTTTAGAGAGAAGAGGCAGTAGCTCTGAAGCGGATAGGCAGTTGCAACGCTTTTGATATTAGGATGGACATGGATTTGCTTTGTCGGGCATAAAACCTGTGACCCTACAAATAGTCTGTCTAGCCACCAGTACACCCTGCCTACACAAACACAGGCTATGCATATTAAATACTTTGCAGAAAAGTGATATTTGAGGGCTTTTATCAATAAATGACCCACAGTTTTATTTTCCACTTCAACACACATTAATCTGTGGCTATTTATCTTATTTTTTAATGGTAGTAGTTCATTGATTTGTAGAAAGTGCTTTTCTTGCAATCATGCACAGTATTACTGTTGTACCCATTTTTGGTATTAAAATTATACTACCAAAATGTGACTTTTGAGAGAAGAAATAAGACATTCTTACTCTTGCAAATTGCAAAAAGCAAATAACAATAAAAAACAATAACCGATAAAATGCACCATTCCTTAATTCATTTTACAGCTAAACAGGAACACTACAAGATGTTTCTGAAAACATTTGAGGCAAGAATTAGGCATTACAGTAACAAAATATGAATTCATATTTGATCAGCGCTGCCTAGTTTGACCGTTTGATCGGAGTTTGTGAGTGATTGACAGCTGCCTCTGTTGAATGAACAGCCAATAGGAACGCTCTCTCTCTCTGAAATGACCTGTGATTGGCCAAGGTCTCCCGTCACGGTCTAGATTTTTTTAAAGCATATTGAATTACAATATGCTGAAAGGTTATTGTGGAATTTTTGCCCAATGAGGCCAAAAACGTTCTGCCTACCCCAGCTTTAACTAATATCAACAAACGTTATATACATATTGCTGTATAACTGCCATTGCTGAGTCATTTCACTGACTTGAGCACTGTTTTTTTCTGGTGCAGCTGTTATAAGATAATAATAAATGACAGAACATAGTGTAACTGTCTCTTGTGCCTACACTTTTTGCCGTTCAGCAAAAGTTACATAGCCTCACTTTAGGAAACTAACTGAACAGTATAGTCTGTGTTTCCTTTTAAATTATCCCAAACGGATGTAATTCTGAGATTAAGAGTAAGCTTTACGTGACTACTGCCCCTCTCTACTTCGCTCTGTTCAGCTCCCTTTTCCTCAAAACTGCAACAGAGTGAAAGAAGAGCATCGGCTCATTAAGCCAATGGGCAGACGTTGAAGGAACTTGCTTTGGTGGCAATGAATAAAGAAAGAGCACATTTTAGAATATCTAAAAGTCAATTATCCAAGGACTCACTGAGGATGAAATTAGAGCCAAGGCCTGCTGGTCAATAGGGCCAGATAACGTTGTTATTAAGTGCAATTGGCTTCTAATTGGGCATAATGCACTCCATCTCCACTCTTTTAATTATGTTTGGCTAAGCTGCCCTTCAATAGATGGCAGCAGCCGCTGCGAGCTCAGCTCTTCAATTCAATTATCTGTAGCATTAATGATTTTTGACTATGGGGAATGAATGGCTTCGCTTTGAAAGGCCTCCATCATTTAGGGCTGTGTTTGCCGTGGAATATTGGAGTCCTGGCTCAGCAGATGAATTCTTCAGATCAAGAGGTTAAGATGAGGATGAAGAGGAGAGTAAATATCAGATTTGATGACGCCAGCTTGTCCTTATAGTTCAAGGCTAGGAAATGCCAAGTCATAAGTAAACATTTATTTATTATTTGCTCTGATATGTGAGGCAAAGAGTAGTTGTGTGTGTATGTGTGTGTTCATTTTACTCACAGTACACCTCTTCTTACCGGCCTTCTAATCCATTAGTACATTTATTTTCCATTGATCAAGAGCCTGTCACATCAAAACGTAATGCATGAAATAATTTGATGCTTTATTTATTTTTCCATTCTTTCCACCCTCATGCTTTATTACTGTGACTAAAGTCCCCGGTCACAATCTGTTATAAATTAGCCTTCTCTGCCTTTCCAGAGGTGCATTAAATCAAGCAAAATGGACCGAAACTACACATATGTGATCTCAATGATCGATATCCATGTCATTTTGGTTTCACAGTAACTTATCATTAATGCTGCTTTCCACCCACCTATTGAATATGCACGCTCCATCATCGGAGCTTAACTAACACAACAATAATAACTGCAATTACGCAGATAGACAATGAGCTACAATAGCGAGTGAGAGCTCCTTCCTAAGTTGCATTCAAACTGTTTTAGTCAAACATGATTGAATCCTAAACCTGGATAATACGCACCGCCTGCACCGTCCCCCTTTGTTTCCACTTTCCTGTGGACATAGATGGATGGAGCTCCCACCCTGCAATTTACACAGGCTGATTATACCCAAGCCTCCCATACCCTTTAATTACAATAGGTGTCCTTTTTGACTAATTGTGTGTTTACACTCAGGGGTTCTTCTGCTTGTATTAATGCGTTCTCCATCACATCGCATCCTAAAGCTCACTATTCAATACACATCATCTCCTAAGTACCTGTTAATGAGCAGCAGGAATGTATTTCTGCAGCCTCACACGACCCTTTTTCTTTGTTCTGAAGAATATTTGTCTCTTCGCAGGGTTTGCCCGGCCCTCCTGGCGAGAAGGGAGAGAATGGAGACGTTGGACCGATGGTGAGTGCAGCTTCTTTCAGTGACTATTCTCCTTTGCAGCGATTCACATTGTTTTCACGTACAAGCCGGAGAGGTGGGAAATTGTGCTGATTGTTCTGAAGTTTTGGCTCGCGGCTGAGTTTGGCAACTCCTCCAGCCACTTGGCAGATTGTGTGAAGTCTGTGGAAGATGTATTGACACAAACATTTCTACCCGTGAAAACTTTGCATGCTCTGTTTCCATGCAGTTGCTGTTTTTAGCTACTTGGATTTCTACATTTTTCAGTACTGTTAGACTCTGATAGAAAATAGTCTCAATGTAGCACTAAAGGGTGCTGAGTTCAGTTGAAAAAACAAGCATCATGTACAGATTTGGTTTGGAGGATGGACATTTCCCATGTGTTCAACGGTATTCTGTGCGGCATTGTTTTGTTTTATATCACAGACAACCTTACTTACTTCCCCCTGTAAATTCAGTTGTATATAAAGTAGGGCTGTCAATCGATTGGAATATATTAGAATAATATATAATTGCGATTAATTGCAAATTAATCACACATTTTTTATCTGTTCAAAATGTGCCTTGAAGGGACATTTGTCAATTATTTAATACTCTTATCAACATGGGAGTGGGCAAATATGCTTTCTTTATGCAAATGTATGGAGATATTAATTACTTGATATCAATTAACAACACAAAACAATGACAAATATTGTCCAGAAACCCTCACAGGTACTGCATTTAGCATAAAAAATATGCTCAAATCATAAGATGGCAAACTGAAGAAGCCCAACAGGCAAAAACAGCTGTCAGTTTGCTGACTTGACTTTGACTTACCCAAAACCACATGTGATTATCATAAAGTGGGCATGTCTGTAAAGGGGAGACTCGTGGGTACCCATAGAACCCATTTTCATATTGAGGTCAGAGGTCAAGGGACCCGTTTGAAAATAGCCATGCCAGTTATTCATCGCCAAAATTTAGCGTCAGTTTTGAGCGTTATTTAACCTCCTGGCTGACAAACTAGTATGATATTAATTGGTTGGTACCAATGGACTCCTTAGGTTTTTCTAGTTTCATATGATGCCACCATCTTCACTCTACCATAAGAACTGAGCCGCTACAT
>CAKALG010033958.1:0-10435 GCA_916700815.1 Helicolenus hilgendorfi | reverse complement strand
AATAAAGTGTGAAAAAAAAATATAGCATCAAACAACTATTTGCTATGTAAAGATATAGAGGAGTAATGTCTACCTGAGCAGAGAATGAAGTCACTCTCCCTCTGTGTGTGTGTTGTAATCCGAGCTTCTCTGTGCTTTGTTGACATAGCCGGGCTGGCCACACATGCCTTTTAGTGCATGTGAGGGTTCCTCATTGGCTAGCTCACAGCCGCCGCTCAGTTCTGTGCCGACGGTTGTTAAGGTTGCGGTTTAGGCAACAAAACTGTCTAGTTAGGTTTAGGAAAAACATCATGCTTGGGCTTAAAATAAATACGTAAACTAAGTAAAATACAGACGTAAAGAACGTAACATTAGTTTGGAAAACACGTCATAAACATAACTTCAAAACAACTCAACAACACTTGGGGACACGAACACCAGTCTCCTGGTTAAAAGTCCTGTGTTTGTTGGACCAATCCCCCTCCTGTCCACCATAAGCAGTCTTTCTCACTCTTTATTCTAGCTAGTCACTACCTCTGAGCGTAGCATATTTACGTTGATGCGTTTACATAGCAGTCAGTACAGACTAGATGGTGTGAAATGACACCCCCCAAAAGCAAGAACGCCGTTGTGATTCCATGTGAAATCACTTGACAAATTGGCGTGCCATTCATACGCCATATGGTGAGACCAGGCTGGACGGTGAGAGTCTGCATCGGCTATAATAGCTTTTTGCATGGCACGCTCTGTCTGGGAAATCACCAAGAAACATCTCATCTTCTCTGTGGATCATTTGACGAACAGATTGCAGATCGAGAGTAGAGAGTAGAAGGAAGGATGAGAAGCCTCCACCATCTGCTCTTTTTCATATATGGAGGAACTAGGTCTCATGAGATGACGTAGATATGTTGACTGCCAGCCGTCTTGCTGCACCACCTGTCTCAGTCATTGTACTCCTATGTCTTCTCTGTCTTTATTCAGCAAGTTTGTATCACAGAAAGCGGAGACACGGTCGCCCCCGTTCTTTAAAATGGCCTTTTGACCGTGTGTTGATATTCACAAGACAGTCCTGAAACTGTTGGAGCATTGTAGTGTGAATGTTTAGACAGCCTCTATGAGCTGTCAGGAGTTCAACAGACGCTTCTCACACAGCACAGATGGAAACATTTCTCAAAACACTGTAACTCGCGAGCCAATATCACTAACAACAAAAAAAAACGTGTCACCACTCAATACACTCCAAGGCCTTTGCTTTTTCATTAACGTTACAACAACAGAGTCATGGTTTACACACAGTTAGGCCCCGATCGGACGGAGCGTGTTTTGGCAGCCAGGGGTGGCTTTTTGTAATTATTTTCAAAGAGAGCGAAGCTTTCTGCTCGCTGCTTTTGCGTTGCTGAGCGCCCTGCGGTTTTTTCAGGAGCGCCCTGAACACCTTAAGTTGAAAAAACTTCAGCTCAGGGCAGAACATTTTCGGACGCCCTTTGCGTTTTTTTTTCCATCCTGATCTCGTGGGAAGACATTAAATGACATTTTAAGGACAGTCCACGTGTCATGATAACGCTTTTATAAAAGACCCGCCTGTCCACCAGAGGATAGTTTGACATAGTACACACGTGTGTGAAGGTGCAGTGCCAGCAGGGGACAACAAAACCATTCACTTAGGTTTAGGCAACAAAACCACTTCGTTAGGTTTAGACAAAAAACGTCATGGTTGGCCTTAAAATAAGATGAAGGACGGAAACAACATAACATCAGTACGGAAAACACATCACAAATGTTACTTATGTAACTTACAAAACAAAGTTATTAAGGCTAAAGGGTAACTTTGGTATTTTTCAACATATTTTCCCATGTATTTGTGTCAAAGTGATTAATGGGGACAACAATATTTGAAGTTGGTCCAGTATTGAGGGAGAACGCTATAGATGGCAGCTAATAAACAGGCTGTAATGGTATCATATCGGGCCGTATTCGCACCGTCAAACTACGTCCGCTTAAAAAGTGTTTGTTTAGCCTCTCTCCAGTGGCGCCCTGTTGATTTTTAAAAATGGAAATGAACAACTGTTTTTTGTTTACATTTTCATTTTTATTTATCATTGTTGTAGGTCTATGGTACGACGGAGTATTAGGGCCACATTGAGGGAAAAAAATTATTGGAGATTTCGAGAATAAAGTCGTAATATTACGACAATAAAGTCATAGGTTTTCAAGAAAAAATTGTAAAATTATGAAAATAAAGTCGTAGGTTTATGAGAAAAAAAGTCGTAATATTGTGAGAATAAAGTTATAATATTATAATGTATGTTATTTTATTTTTTTCTCGTAAAGTTATGACTTTATTCTCGTAATATTACGACTTTTTTTCTCGTAAAGTTATGACTTTTTTTCTCGAAATTTCAGATTCTTTTTCCCTCAACGTTGCCCCAATACTCCGTAGTAGTCCCTCACTGCATTCGACTTACAGTATATACTACATACTTAGACTATAAGCTGTGTCACCTTTGCGGCTCTAGACAGATTTTATTTTTTTTGTGCCTAAAATGGCTCTTTTGAAAGTAAAGGTTGCTGACCCCTGGTCTAAACCATACTCCACTATGTTGCACATTTTTCTTTGTACATCTTTATACTCCAACTCTATTATATTATTATTATTATTATATCTGTGTCGTGTTGACAACTTTACCCGAGGGTGGCGCTGGAGGAAAATGAAGGCATCCAAAATGAAAAGGGTTCATTGCAATCTGTCCATTAGGTTTAGATTACACTTGCTGGGTCAGAAGTGTTGGACAGTGGGTCGTTTACAGGCCAAGGTGCTGCTCCTGTACATTTGAATAGATTTGTAATTGCATCGAAGCAAATGAAGGAGAGCTGTATCGGTTGTTCAAGGTTCACTGAGGATATTATTACTGTGTGTACAATACGTTCAGTATAGTAGAAGGAAGGTTGAACGCAGACATACAGGATACAACTCTGAAAGGCTGAATCCATCCATTTACTGTGTTACCCCGGTGACTAATAGCTCTGCATTGTCCATCATCCATTTCTCATCAAAACTTCCACATTGTGTACTTGACATTACCCTTGACGTCGTGTCCGTAATGCACGTCTCAACAAGACACGACTTGTTATGGCAGCGTGAAGACAAGCGGACAAGTCCTGCAGAGACAATCAACACTATTTCTGCAGACTTAACGTTATCTCCTGGCTTCATTGAGACATGCAGATTAGATTCTTTTAATGTTTTATTTTTTTTATTCTCTTGTATTTGGTCCTGAGGGAAGTAATGTTTTAGTATGTTTTAATTTTAAGCGAAGTAGGGGAACTATTATGATGACATAGTGTGCAATCAGCTTTCATCTACCGTTTAATTTATTAGTACTTGTTCTATAATATTATTTATTTCCCTTTATTATGATTGTGATTATTTCAATGGATTTTTTTACTTATTTACTTACTATTATTATTCATTTTTATTGGTTGTTTTGTCCTTCTTTTCCCCTCACTTAAAAATAACTGGTATTGGATTTATATATATGATGCGGCTCACGTTATGGTATGTTCTTTGTTTTGTTTTATTTAAATTGTATGACAAAATGAGTTAAAGTAAAGAGTTCTTTTAAAAAAAAGAAGCATTATCATGTTTCATAAATGAGACAACATTGCCTGTGTGAAGGAAGCAGTTTGTTATGAATTGCTAAAATTGTCATTTTGATGGTGATGATCTCCACTTGTTCTGAGAGCCAGCAGCAACAGGACAAGGAGCTACCCACGGCCCACTTTTAATATTTCATTTCTTATTGTAGAAATGAGTCAGGAGCATTGCTCTTTTTTTTATTTCAGTAGCTTGTGTAATTGTGTTTATGATGTGCAAATATCTATCAGACAATTTGGTAAGCAGCTTTCTTTGTTGTCCCTCCATCCAAGCCGTGTGCTTTCCAAACCATCCATCCATTTTCAATACCCTCTTTATGCTCACATTGTTTAACATAACATAAAAAATAAAGCCCCGTTAAAACCTGATCACACCAGCGTTTAAATCAGCAAAACTGGGGTGAAGTCAAACTGTCTTGTGTGAAGTTCATCTTTGGTGAACTTTGACCTTGTGTGAACTTATTCTCCCTTTCGTAACCGAGCTAACGAGCAGTTAGAAAGCTCATTGGCTTGACAGTTTTCCCTTCTTGAATAAAATTCTTTATAGAAAAAAAATGATGTACAATCATGAAAAAAAAAACACTAGATCAGGGATGCTCAACCTGCTTTGCCTGGGGGCCACTTTTGCAAAATGACAGGAAGCCAGGGGCCACAGTTTAACACTAATAATATTTTTCAGACATTAAAATGCATTAAAAGGACCATCTTTCTTTATAATTCTTTTCAAATTAACCAACTTATTATTCAAGGCTTAGCCAAGGGAGGGATGGTCCAGTGGATGCTCCCCTTTTTTATTCACTTTGGCACCTTATTTAAATTAAAAGTACAAAAAAAATCCCATTGTGAATCAATTTATTGTCATTGTGAATTAGGAAATGGTTGTTTGGCTACCCGGCACCATAGAGCCGCCAGTTGAGTATCACTGCGCTTTATTTTTTATCGACTTCCTTGTTAGATTTGACGACTTTTAAGACCCCTTTAGCGACTCTTTTCGAAACAGTGCCTAGCGACAAATCTATTGACTTTTTGGTCTGACCTTAACTCCTCTCCCTTGAAGAGAGTCATAAGAGTCACACTCATTTGGCTTCTGAGCACTTGTGACAGAAACAGGTCGCTTGCCATTGATTTTTTGACTAGCAAGCTGCAACAGGACACATCCACACATCAGGGTCAGTCAAAGTCCACACAAGGAAAAAGTCAGCCTTTTTATATAATGGACATGTGATTCATAGATTTTATGCCTTTATGCCTTATCATTTAACCTGCAGTTTCAATTACTGTGATTGTGTGACTCCCGTTGCTCCTAAAGTAGTGTTATTATGGTGAGGAGGCGAACAGCGTTTCCATGATTTTGCACTCGGCAGCTCACGTTACCGCAGTCTTGGAAAGGGATGAGTGAGCGGAGGGGAACCTAGTTGGTTGCAACCTGCAACCGCACCACTAGATGCCACCAAATCCTACACACTGTACCTTTAAATAAATGTGCCGACACAGAAATGTAAAAAAAGTGTACATTACAAGTAGAAGTTCTGAATTCAAAATGTTACGTACTGGATTTTCTTCAGTGAAGACCATGGGATCCGGTTGGAAGCTCTGTAAAAAGCTATAGTTTGTGGACTATGATGAGCTAAGAACATTTTGTCAAACACAGCTCCTACATCTTCATTTTCCATTGTGTGTCAAAATGAGTTTATTCACCTCACAATTCAGGGTAAGCGGGCTAAGGGAATAAGAATGTGTACAATTGTACTTTGCATTTTATCTCATCAGATGGTTTCACATACTATCTGATAATCCACTGAGTGTTGCTGTACCAGACAAGGAGGTAACAAAGGTTAAAGCAGAACATGCATTCATAATATTATAATTATGAGTCTGACATGCTACATTAGTTCCTTAACAAAAAATATGTTTTACATGAGTGTTTTTTTTTTTGTTGTTTTTTTTTTTGCGAATGTCTAGGGCTTTTATTGTGAAAGAACAGAAGGAGTAGATCTGGTCTGTGCCACCTTTTTTTTATTTTTTATTTAAGGTTAAAGGAATACATACACATACTTGTAAAAGGGACATACAAACAGCAACAACAAACATATATAAAACAAAAAATAATAAAAGGAAAAAAAAAATTAAATAAAAGTACTACCCATTGTAATAATGCAGTGTCAAGAGATAAGTTCATACTCATATACATCCATATTCGTGTCTATATACATACATATATCCTCATATGTAGATACACACACACATACAGTATATACATATGTCTATATCCACATATTTACATCCCTTTAGTTGACATTTTAGCGACATTATTTATTAATTAATTTTGTTTAACTCCAATCCTCACCTTCGCTCAAAGTATACCATCCACGCTCAAAGATGATATTCTGTACTTTATTTCTATTGACATGAGTGTTTGCGTTGCTGCCAGGGCATCGTAATGTAAGTGAGAGATGTAATGGGCCCCATGTTGATGGAGGGTCCCTAAACTGTCTGATAACAAATGTCTTCATTTGTCCTTTAAGTGTTTCATACTGTGCTTATGTTCAATCTCTGACAAAACTGTCCTCCCAAGGCAGATTTTGGAGACTGCTGGTGAAAATGTAATTATGACAGCTGATTAGTGCAATCAAGTGCCCATAATTCCAATTTGTGTCCAGTAATTCATAGTAAATGTATGTGAGGAGGTGGATGGAAGACAGATGTTTCTCATACCGTAGATGTAATAATGGGTTGGGTGGAGGGTATCAGCGTAATGATGAACTTCATCATTATTGATCCTGATAACGGTTATAATTTCCAGTCACTATAATGCTGGGTCTCAGTGGAAACTTCTTTCATCACGTTATTGTTTCAGAAGCTAGATAAAGATAATAATTAACATCCCAAATTATCCCACTGGCTATTGGCAGCTATAAAAACAAAGGAAAGGAGTCACCTGTATAATGAACCCACAGAGAATAATCACCCAAATTTGCAATTTCCCACAAACTTTGCTGTCATAAATAGTGTTTCCAGCAGCAGCAGGCAGCTGTTTTCAGTCAAACAATCTCTGATAAACCCACCGCATGCTGCTTGTCCAGCACCAAACAGCAGAAGGACAACATTAGAAACCAGCAGGTAAATTAGGGCTGCATCTAACGATTATTGTCATCGATTAGTTGTTTGGAAAAATGGTGAAAAATGTCGATCAGTGTTTCCCAAAGCCCAAGATGACGTCCTCCAATGTCTCGTTTTGTCCACAACTCAAAAATATTCAGTTTACTGTAATAGAGGAGTAAAGGAACCAGAAAATATTCACATTTAAGAAGCTGGACTCAGAAAATTTTGACTTTTTTTTCTTAAAAAATTACTCAAACCGATTAATCAATTATCAAAATAGTTGACGGTTAATTTAATAGATGACAATTTATCGATTAATCGTTGCAGCTCTAAAATAAAGTGGAACATCTACAGTTGAAGACCAAAACAGAGCTAAAAGGAGAGTAAATATTGGACAGAAACGACTTCAAATGAACAGCTGGATGTGTAAATAAGCAACTATTGGCTGATAAGTTCACCATATATATCTGGTGTATACGTATTTTAGTGTTTGTTAGAGCTGGTTCTTTGCTTTACCTTTACTTAAAGATTTGAAAGGCCAAAAGAAATAACACCGAGCTCAATATTTTGTCAAGTTAAATTCTTGCATTACTCGTCGTTTGACAGTATACCGACCTCCCTGTGGGATTTCTCAGGCAAAGCCACAGAGTGCTTGTGGCTCGTGGTGTGCGAGCATGTCAAGTGTTATTAATGTGGGACTGGGGAAGGAAGAAGGAAGACCACAGCTGCAACTGTCAGCGCAAAGTACTGTAGAGGTTATTACACCAAATATCAGGGGAAACAGCCTGGCCCTGCTCGCCGTGAGAATCTGTCAGTCCTGACTCAGCCCAAAGGATCTACACGCCTGCCATAGTGACTGTATACAACCCTGTATGCTAAAGGATTCTGGGAGTAGCTATGACGTGCTGTCCAATTAAATACAGTTCTGATTAATGTAATCTGAACTAATGGGATAATGTGGTCCTCTGTATGTGATCCCTTCCTTCTGTTTGTTTCTATTGACTTTGAGCTACAGCTTTAAATTAGCTTGAGCACATTCATGCTCCCAGAATAATCTAACAGTTTGGTTTTGGTGACCTTATGACCTTTTCTCTGTAGCCACCTGCAGGCCAAACTTAGCCTTCTTTACATAACTATTCTGTCATTGATGCAGCACAGTAACGTAATAATATGCACGTTAGTGGGCAGGGCTGTAACGGTTTGTGTATTTGTGCCGAACTGTCACAGTACGTTTCGGTGCACGCAGACTACGTGGTATGTAGATTGATGCACGTAATGCGGAACCAAAGGTCGCAAGTGCAAGTTCCCCCCTGGAAACTTTTAGCCGTACGCCGTTAGCACCATGTGCTGAGGTTAGCACCATGTGCTGAGGTTAGCACAACAGGCCGATTGCCGTGTGAGTCAGTCACACTATGGGAAGTGCAAATGAAACACTGGAGCTGGAAGATCTGCCTGCGTCAAGAAGCACTTGGCTAATTATTATGCAGCATAACGTCATCAGATCTTCCTGATTTTCATGCCTCCGTACCGGCGCCAGCTGTGGTCGGAGACATTACATTTCATTATGGTTGTCCGTCCGTCCAGTCCATTCTCGTGAACGTGATATTTCAGGAACGCCTGGAGGGAATCTCTTCAAATTTGGCTCAAATGTGCGATTGGACTCAAGGATGAACTGATTAGATTTTGGTGGTCAAAGGTCAAAGTCACTGTGACCTCACATCCATCCTATTCTTGTGATACCTCAGGAATGTCTTTAGGGAATTTCTTTAAATTTGGCGCAAACATCCATTTGGCCTCAAGGATCGACCAATTAGAATTTGGTGGTCAAAAGTCAAAGTGACGATTGATGACTTTTTGGACATGAATTGTCAACTTGACAGGTCTGCGGAGGCATACAACCACAAGGCGTTTATTCTAGTTTTTCCCACTATGGCGAAGACATGACCCGCCTTACTCTGCCTCCCGATGACATCATTCTGCATAGTATATCAGCCATGTGCTTTGGTTTGTTGCAGGAAGAGTGTGTATTTTCGGAGCAATGGGTGTTTGTTTTCAGGATAACGAGCTGTTGGACAAATGTGCTTTCCGTCCAATAGGACATTTTTTGGACTATTGGGTTTTCGGAATGATGGACCGTCAGAACAATGGCATTGCACCAACAACAGCCAGGTTCAGTGACTGTGTGCATCTTCCTGTACAGAAAACCAAAACCTGTGTTCACTGACCATATCTGGCAACCCCAGATCTTCTCATCTTACTCTCTGAAAATAAGCAAATAATCATATTTCCCACAACGTTTAACTCTTCTCCTAATCGTTTCATTAAATATCAGCTAAAGTCACAGTTTTATTGCCATGTGTTTACTGAAGTCAACACAGTTCATTTGGATTTCATCCTCAAAGCTTTGGGTTAAACTAGATAAAAATAAACGTATTATTTTGCATATAAAGCTGGCAAAAATGGTCTCATTTATCTCTTTATGACTGATTCAGTGCGACCTTTGTCTTCTCTCTTCTGCAGTTCTATGCAATTATCATCCATAATGGGCATTAAAGTAAATCTTCAAACACAAGTGTTGAGGCTTGCTTCTAAATATAGACTGAAAAGTTCAACCCAGAAGTGTGTTTTTAGTTTTTCTTGCGGATCGAAACATGACCCTGAGATCCGACTGTATTTCAGTGCTGTGAAGTGTTAATGAACTGTAAATGACAGAGAAGGTGTTCCTCAGTCTTTAACAGAGGCTGAGGATATGAGAGTCTTCCCAGAGGGGCGAGATGAGAAGATCAGAGGGTGAAATGGTTGGATAATCATGTCCTCTTCATATTTAATTGCTGTATGAAGGCAGACCATTTTTAGCTCCTTTATGAGCAGGCCACATTTAACTATAGTGTATGTGTCTCCGTGTATGCAGTGTTGCATAGTACTAGCCACCATTCAGTAAGTTTTGTCTTTGTAATATATCTGTGGCAGTTTGCTTCAGTGTTGTTCTCTTTGGCTTTTATTTAACTTCCCTTTCTAACCATTACATCATGTCAAATGCCAAGATGAATGAACCATATTAAACCTTTATGAAAAAAGATCTTAGGGTTATTGTCTACATTTGAGACGAATACACCAGCCTCAATTCTGCCAAAAAAATATAAATAATTTTTAAAGCCCCACTGACAAGCCTCAGCTGATGCAATGTTCATTTCACCCTACGATATGAAAGTGTTTGTTTCTTTCAAACAGGCTTGCTCGTAGTTGTTCTAAAAGTGTCAAATTCGTCCGAATAGTGACGCTAAACTAGACCCATGGGGTCCTTAAAGGATAATTGAAGCCGTCAACTCATATCGTTGGGAAAAACGGTTCATGTCAGCCTCCTAGTCAGCAGGAAAAAACTGCCCAAGTATGAACAAACCAGTGGGAAAATGGCTGCTTCGTATCTGGTTTCCCTTGTTAACAAACAAATTCGCAACACCACCATAAAACGGTTTGTGTTTGTTTGGAACTGGTTTGTGGGTTAGGTTTAGGCATTAAAAACACTTTGGTTAAAGCTACGACTTTAGATTTGTGTTGATTTTGGCGTTCCCTGTGGACAAAAAGGGTAGTGTTTCCAAGCACCAGACTCCCTTTAGAAAACCTCTCATTTTACTGCAGCAGGGTCTGACAGTCTGCCCCACGCAGTCCTGGTTCTGGTTCTCCCGTGCCTCCCTTCCTT
>CAKALG010033957.1:0-15276 GCA_916700815.1 Helicolenus hilgendorfi | reverse complement strand
GAAGAGTATCCACGCTGTCGGTGGGTCGGGGAGTCAACCTTCGTCTGAAGAGCTCGGGCAGATCTTGAGCATTGCCGATGGCGTTGGTATGAAAGTGCTTCTGGATGACGTCACAGTCACGCCAAACAAGGCGGAGGCAAAGATAGAGAATGCCAAAAGAGCTCCGGAGGGAAAAGTCCTGTCTTTCTCTACCCGTCATGCCAAGTCAAAGGAGGACAATGCGCAGTCAGACAGCTCTAGAGGCCACAGCTCTAGAGGCTATGACATGAAAGCCAAGCTGGGGACAGAGGACCGTTCTGTAAGGATGGGGAACAAGAAGGATGAAAAAGAAGACAGAAGCGTCATGGCGGTTAAAGACATCGCAGGAGAAGTCGGTAACGTGAAAGCTAAACTGGGGACAGAGGACCGTTCTGTAAGGATGGGAAACAAGGAGGATGAAAAAGAAGACAGAAGCGTCATGGCGATTAAAGACATCGCAGGAGAAGTAGGTAACGTGGAGGATCTAAAGTTGGAGGACGGCCCAGTCACTCTTATGTTCATGGGATACGCTGATGCTGACCAAGATGACAGCCAAGAAGAGGACAGCCAAGAGCAAGGCATGCTCACCGTGGAGCGAGTGATCATCACTGAGGACGGGGATGTCTTAGGACCTGAAACGTCTGCTTCACCTCAGGCAGGGAAAGAGTCCCAAGTGTTTCGGGACATTCCCCTGGATGGAAATGGGGCAGGAGGAGTTAAAGTCCAGGGGGAGGAAGATGATAAGGGGCTGCATGAGTCGTCTTCACCCATTAAAGCAGAGGGAGACGGCATTTCCGAGCGCAAGACCTGCAAGTGTTGCTCTGTCATGTAAGAAAGTGATTGAAGAGAGAGACTCCCTCATCAGCTTTAATGGTATCATTTGTAATATTTGTGACACTACAAGCTGCCTTGCGGCCTAAATGACTGATATGAGAGAATAGACCACCACCTGCTGTGGTCTTACAATGGTTTTGGCTCTGAGCACCCATCACTTCACTTCACATTGCCAAAGAAAGAGACATTTATCAGATTATAGGTCTTTTGTAGCAGCTGTGGACTGCCAACAGCTCTGAGGGACTATTCAAATCCACTTCCTCCCTCTGGTGGACAAAGCTGAGAATTTCAACATGCCCTCCTGCAGACATGCAGATATCTCTAATCTCAAATGTGTCTGTGCCTTATTAGCCAAAAATATTCCATATGTTTAACTGTAGTTTGCTCGACAACGAATGGAAAAAGCCAAAAAGCAGAAGAGGCATAATTTATAGCTTTGTGCATCAATATTTCTAACAGTAATCATGGTGTGGTACATTGTGTCTACTTTAATGTTAATTGAAAATGTAAAAAAAAAAAAAGAGGGACATTTGTAACATCCTTTAAAACTTTTGAAATGTCCACTACTACTCAGGGCTATGGCTTTTATATAAGACACCAATGATGTTTTATGAGAATATGGTGGGTTTTAATGTCCTGAGGAGGAGTTTGTATTCTACAATTACACATTTCACATGTTGAGCTTCTGATTCGGATGTATTTTAGTGTCAAAATCCTTAAACTAATGGTTCAACATTTTGGGAAACTAGTGCAATGCCCATTTAGAATGGGCCTGTTCATAATGGGCCAATTTCTTGGTGTCCGATAGTGCTGCTTGCAGCTTTCTTGAGAACCGCTCACCCAAACAACTTCACACTCAGCACTGCGCTTCCTTTGGTCATGTGCAATACACCGTGACATAGATGAACCCCCTAGCAATGCTAGAGTATACGTGGAGCTGTACCCAGCATGTCGTTCGGCGGTGTAACAGTTAGCAGGGGTCCCCTTGCAATACGATTAGTCGACTAAGATTTCTTTAGTCGATTAGTCGTATTTAATGCTTTTGTTTCGTGATGAATGACTTATTTCCAAGAAACTTATGAGCGCATCTCTGGTAAACACAAGATTTAAATTGGAGTTTTTGTGGAGAAACTCAGTTTTACAGATCAGTTGATTAAATCAACTAATTGATTTGTTGTCAAAAACATATTAGAGTGTTAAAAATTTCTTTGGTCGAGGACAGCCCTAGTGTGTACAACGCACCAATAATAAATGTGCCCCGTAGACCTCAAGAGCTCACACTCAACACTGTACTTCCTTGGGTCCCCAGCAGTACACTCGCCAAGTGTGGAGGCGATCGGATGAGCTGTTACCGAGAAAATCGAAAGACAGACGGGCAGACAGAGACTCCTTTCATTTGAGTTAGATTAGATACCTCTTGGCAAGAAAGCAAAAGGTCAAACTATACCTTCAAATTTGACTATTTTAGGTTTCAAACATGCATTAAAGTAACAAGATTGGGTATTTCTCCACCAGAATTATATTCCTGGCATTGTGGGAAAGGCTTTGAAACTGTATTTAGGACCCTATAATAGTATAAGGAGAGGAAATGTGCCAAAAAAAATAACAGTTAAGAGCAGTTAAGCAGTTACATTACTATAGAAAATGTGGGAAAAGAACAGTGGCTTGTTCAAACTTTTCATTGCAGGTGAGGCTACACTGGAGGAATTTCATCCTCATCTCTAAAACCTTGTCTACAGGTCTGCTACAGTGCTATCTGTGCTAACTATCTGCTTTTATTATTTCTATCACTGTGATTTGTTATTCAATTGATTCATTACCATGGATGTTTACTGGAATATATGATGATAAAACTTAACATAATTAGTATGTTATCTATTTTCTTTTTTTTAAACCCATTAGATTTGAACTGTACTTACATCGTAAACACCGTAGTTCCACATCTCTGAACAACACAACAATATGGGGTTCACGTCCAACGTTTCACTAAAGTCAAAGAGGATTTTGTTTTGCTCACATGACACAGAGGAAGGACAGGAAGGTACAGGTGCTAAGTAGATCAGCTGGATCATTCATATTTCCATTGAGCTTCGTACTATCATGCGCAGGAGATGAGAGCAGCGCTACACTCAGGTGGGTCTCTTCAACATTTCTACTTTCTATGATGTGATGATATAATTGAGCGTCAGGTATTAATAGTAACGCTTTATCTGGTCATAGCAAAGAAAAAAATACAGTTAAAGATCATGTCCTATTCATTAAAACTTTGTTTTCCTTAAATATCAGTAAGAATGATACATTTGCCATTATGAAACTCCACGTACAATGTCACTTAAGTATTTGAATGGTTTTGAATAGCATTTGAAGTAATCTATTAGAACCCTCTTCATAACAACAGCGTAGAAAATGTTCCTTGAAAGGAGGATGGAATAAACAGGTTAAGCTCATTAAGGCGCATTAATATGTCCTGTTGCTTGAGCTTTATATACAGTGTGGTGCTGCTGTTGGTAATCCAGTGCGGCTGGCATTAAGCCCCTGAATGCAGGTGTAAATATAGAGTCATAGATTTTAAACCTGCAGCTCAGGGAACCAGATAATATTGGGATAATATTCATATTAAGACCATATCTTGATAAAGTATTCAATGACACGGCATAGTGTATCCAGGTTCTCTGTGATGCATCAGTGCAAATACACAACACAGGTCCAGTTAAAGAGGAATAGTTGTTACAGGGCTGATCACAGACCACTAACACTACGGCTCATGGATAACAGGCGTTAACCCGATGAGCTAAGGTCTGTAATATCAGACAGAATGATGAGAAAGCGTAATTCTCAACAGGCAAACTGGTGAGATGATGAGAGTCTCTGTGGCCGTCCAGGCCCGCAGATACTGTACATAGTGTGCTTGCCAAAACAGACAGAGCAAAGCCGATTACTGTTTCTCTTTGTCAGCAGAATTGGCTGTGCTAGGTCACAGCGGGGGAGAAAAGTCACCAAAACAACACAGAAGCTGTAAGCCCTGCTGGGGAAAAAAAGGGGAAAGTGATATATAGCTCTCGGTTATTTTGGTGCTTTTTAAACATGAATCCTCAATATTGTTGTGACCACTTCAGGCAGAAGAATTATTAAACTTTGATAATTAAACATCAAAGTCAAAAGAAAGGTCTGCACACTTCATATCCTCATGAAGGCGCTGTAGCGAGGCTTGATTACTAACAGAGCGAAGCAGGCACTGGGAGCTCCAGGCTTACCGTGTGTCAACTGGTTTGCTTTTAATGTAACTGAGAATGTGTTTGTGAATATGTACAATTAACACATAGCTGACATGATAAGGGCCTTAAAAGGTGCCTTGTGGAGTTTTAATGTAAAATGACATTTCTGTTTACATTGAGTGTTGCTCACCAAAACACATTGGGCCTTATTCACTAATATGCGCGCAGAAATGTTCTTACTTCACACACAAAATAAGTGTGCAAGCAAAATTACCGTCTGATTCATGACATATGCGAACCAGTACATTTTGTTCTTAGTTAATCAGACTCTGTAGAAACCTGTACAGATTGCATATAGAGTGGGATGAACAGGGGGTTGACAGGGGCCCTACATGGACCCCTAGTAGGGTTCGGATATGCCTTATAGGCAGTAGCTAGATAAAGATTGTTAAAGATAGACAAAACTATAATCTTTCGCTATAAAAAGCTAGTTCCGTTTTGTAAAAGCTAATTTTACTACCTGTTCATCACCTGTACTCATCAGTCTTTCATTACTGTTAGTATTATTAGTTGATAACTAAACTAGCCATGATATAAAGGATTTTAATATCAACTTGATTCATGTGTCTCATGTTTTAACTTAAAGGGGAATAAAGAAAAAAAGACCCTCAAGTGCTTCAAAGGCTTATAAGCATGGAAACAAATGAACCCAGACCCAACCCTCAATGTCTGGTCTCCCATGGTGATGGTGGTCTGTGGATGAAGATGGACTCCAACCCTGTGACAGACCACACAGAGAGCCCATTGGTGACCAGTGGCGAGAAGCCCCAAGATGAAACAGTCCCTTCAGTGATCACTAGGTACTACGGCGTGATGGATGATGAGGGCGCAGACGATGTCTTCCTCCCTCCTCCTCCTCCTCCACCCTACATGGCTCCTTTGCTGCCCACAGAGGGCAGCACAGATGCTCAGGTGAATAATTCCAGTGTGACCCTTACAAATGGGCCAGCTGACGCCACAGAGGCTGAAGCTAATCCCAGTGGCTTAGACTGGCATCACGGTGAGAAGCAGTTAATGGAAGCACAGAACGAGGTGGATGAAGTGACAGCAAGTACTGCGCAGACGTTTAAGGAGTCTATGGACACTGTATCTCTGTCCAAAGACGAGGACTCTACTGTACCAAAAGATCAGGACCAAACATCGATGGAGGTAACATGTTTTGATCTATCCGAAAGACAATATCATGAAGACACAACCGGGGACGAAGAATCAAGTGAAGAACCTGAGGATATTGCAATTTTGAGTGAGGGGCAGGAAAAGTGGAGGGAAACTAAAGCGGAGAAAGATGAATATCCAAAACAGGAACCTTCAGGCATTGAGGAAAACTCTGAGAATGAGACACATTTTGACAAAGAGGGAGAATCTGAGGACATTTGTGGTCTTGCTGAGACAGACTCAAAACTAACCGCAGAACATGTCGATTGCGAAGATGTGGAGGCAAACACCCCGACAGTGTCCAGTCTCCGTGCAAGTGATGATTTTGAGTCCTGCGGGCCACCAGAGCTCTACAAATGCAACCAAAACACGATGGACATAGCAATCCTTCAGCCACAGGTACCAGAGATCCCAACAGAGGTGCCCATGGATGATGAAGCGCATGTTGACACCAGATCTTTGAACTATACCCTCACAAAGCATAACTGGGTGAGGAGAGAGAGCGGCACTAGCGAGACGCAAGTGTCCCGACTTTCCATCTCCGAATGCTCTGAAGAGATGATAGAAAAGGATGAGCAGGAAGATGGAAGTACGAGAATAGCTACTGATATCCAACAAGGAGAGCAACTGCTTCAACGTCTGCAATTGTTGCAGCTGAGACAGGATGTATGCCAGGAGGTTGTCCAAGAGACGAGGGAAGAGACAAAGGACGTGCTTGAGACTGAAGTAAATGATTTGAACGCAAGAGAAGCCAATCTGACAGGTGGAGCTGAGAAGGAAGAAAGTAGTTTTGAGGGAGCAAAGACGAACCTGATGGAGAAGGAAAAGAATGAAAAGAATGAGAGTAAAGACGTCGAGGCAAGAGCAAGGATGTCTTCGTCCACAATGCCTATTGAGACAGAGCATCACACGATTGCCAGAGAAGAGGCAGGAGACTCTGATGATGATCAAAGTGGCAGCTGGGTACCTGCAGACTTGTCTCCGATCGGCCCCAATGAAACACCTTCCACCCAAATTCCCTTTCTATCCCCCTGCCACCGACTCTCAGCTGTTGAGACGTCCATGGAGAGGCAGATCCACGAGGAAGCCCAGGGTAAGCAGAACCTGCAGAGAGCCGGTGGTGTCTTCAATCTCGCAGATAATCCAGATGTGCTAGAGATCCCCTTCAAGACCAATATCTCGCTTGAGCATCTTCCCGCCAAGGATGGCCCAGACCAGCGCAGCGACTGGCAGTTCTCTGAGCAGAAGATGAAGAAGGAGATAAGTCAGGAGATTCAGAGAGAGCTGGTCATGGTGAACCAGGGGAAGATCCCTGGTGGGTACAGCAAAGGGGAAGTCCGCCAGTTGAAGGAGAGAAAGCTGCTGTTTGAGGCTTTCCAGCAGGATAACACAGAGGGTCCAACAAGGCTGCGGAAACCCCCTACCTCACTGACGAAGGGTCACGTTTACCCTTCTGTGCTTGAGCGCACGCGAAGCCTGGAGATGTTGTCACTCAAAAGTTGCCCTATTTCCCGAGCACATTCCCTCAGGCTGTATAAAGAGACTGAAAAAAGTCCTCATATCGCACGATCAATGAGCCCAACTGGTGGTTCTCGAGACAAAACGCGCTTATCCCCCTACGCAAAACCAGACAAACTCGCACGCCTGTGCAAAAGCATGGACTCCATAAACACAGATGACTCTACATCAACTGTGGACACTAGAGGCAAAACTAGGGAGGGCAACACGACACAAGGATCTCCCATCCTCAAAGGAAACCCTTTCTTCAAGTTGCGTCCAGCCCTGGCTCTGCAGCCAGAAGTAGAGAAGGACATCCGGGAGGCCAGAGAAAGAGAGGAGGAGCTGCACAGACAGAGATGCAGTCTGTACGGAGAGAAGAGGCGGAGTAGTGAAGACGGAGATAAGTCAGTGCTCGTACCAGGTACGTTTAACATGAGTGTCAGTGGTGGAATACATTTACTGAAGTACTGCATTTGAGTACAGTTCTGAGGTAGTTGTACTTAACTTTAGTATTTCCACTTTATATTTCTACTCCACTACATTTCAGAGGCAAACATTAAACAACCCACAACCCACTTTAACAACAATATAATATAGCACTCAAATGGCTTATTTTTTTGCACAAGTACTTTTACTTTTGATACTTATGTATCAAAAATAAAAGTACTTTTGTTCCTTTTAATACCTCTGTACTTTTACGTAAGTATCTTATGAATGTATGACTTTTACTTGTACTTCAGTGTGTGTGTGTGTGTGTGTGTGTGTGTGTGTGTGTGTGTGATTGCATGCACCTTTGAGGTTCGAAATTAAGAATATTCCAATGAAACCTAAACATTACTGACAATGTTTTGAAAAACTAAGTGGAAAATATATATTAAAAAAATGTATGGATTATTTCCATCAGGCTAAGATTCATCATAGTATGTCTAATAAGAGTCACTTAGCTCTTTATTCATTGCACATCCCGGCCTTCTGACACTCAGTCTGGGCACTTTAATGAATGCCTCTCTACATTAGCATCACATAGTGTTATCTAAGGAGTCTTATCGACAACTTAGTGTCAACCCTGTCACAAGCGGTTAAGGGCGCATCACTCTAGCAGCCGCCTGATCTGAGTCAGCTGATGCCAGTGGGCTGAGTGACAACATGAAGGCTACTATCTGCACTCCATATTGAGCCAGGGGCACTTCTGGTTCAGTTATAGTGTTGTGTAAATACAAATGACTTCAGACAGTTGATAGGTCTTACGGTCTTACTCTACAGTTTGTGTGCATTTTTTCACGTCTGCTGCTGTTGCCTATATGCACAGCGGGAGAGCTTGGGGGCCTGACAAAACAGTGCAGCCAGCCAGTGTCATTATGTAGCACCATGTTAGTATTCTCAGCCACAGCTGCTGGATAATGATGTGTGGGGTTGACTCAAGGTGGAGATGATGAAGCTACATGTGACAGCAGCATAATATGTCTGGGGGTAAAACTGGGCTAAACTGAAGGAAATGACTCATTCTTAAGGTCAAATAAGCTGTAGTGTGTTGTCCTAACCAGCCGTGACACAATACTGTATGAGAATGTATAACCCGAATACGCTGTGATATCTTCACAGCATCATCATACAATATCTGTCTGATGACGATAAGCCTCTGGGGGCAAGGGCCAATATTTCTTGGGTTCCGGTGTAGCCTGCGGATATCCGGATAACAGATATATAGAAACGGATGGTTTAGGCTAAGACTTCCTGTTCCATGCGCCGTTCATTGTTTACAGTCCGATTAGCAACTTGAGAGGTGAGAATGGAGCTGGAGTTGTGAGACGACTTCTACGACGTTTCACAAGTAGCCAGTTTATACTGTTTATACTTATTTTTTAGCTAAAAAGCTAAATCGTTGTCAGACGATAGCCGATGGGTTCCCAGATTGCATTTCGGCCAATGCATTCCGCCTCTTTTGCTCTCCACACGGACTGTTTACCTGCATGTAACCAAAGCCCGTTCAAACGTGATTGGTCGAATGGACAACAAACAGACAATAAACGCAAACCAGAGCGCTTCCGATACCAAAATCGTGTCCTGTTGCCTACAGATTCTGCATTCATATGCAGATATATAGTTTATAGGCATTGAATATACAGTGAATAATAAGGATATTTTAAATCATATATTGCCACATCAAAGCCTTTTTCATGTCAAAGCAGGACCCATTTTAAACTTTTACCGTGCTACATGTACATACCGAAAAGGATTAAACTGAGGCTGCAATTGAATGTACGCTATGCCTCACCCACCTTAGTTACTGTTGCTATACCTGTCAAAATGACAGGGGCAAATTTTCCATGTTGTAGTGTAACGTTAGACTACACTCTGATAAAGCAGCTCCCAGGACCGGCTTAAACAAATCTTTCTTTAATGTAATCTGTAACCCCACAACATAATGTAGTATGAAAGTAACACTCAAGTTACTACTGTGGGTAGTAAAGTAGTTAGATATGCTGACGTTGCTGCTTACGTAGACAAACAAAACAGGATTAGACTAGTTGTGAAATCCTTAATGGTTTAATTGGCAATTGCTGTCTGAAGTCAAATCCCTTCATGTTATCCTGCTCCTTGTTTTCTTTCTGTCCTGTAGATGTCAGAAAACAGTCCAGAGGGAAACTGGAACGGGTTTGGCCGCCGCCCTCCAAGAAAGACCAGATGAAATCTGAGCAGACACAGGTGATGTGCCAGGTCTAATTACTGTAAATAGCTTCTCTCTTGGTTTCTCCATTGTTCTGTAAGATCTGATGCATGTGTTTGGTGTACAACACTGGCGAGAACACAGTGTGCCATCATGTCGTATTAATTAGTAACTCAGGGAATCACAACAGGATGAATTAGCATAAAAAAAAAAATCTATTCTTGGCATCTCACAGATTATCATTGTTATGTATTGTTTTGAAACCCCTAAAAAGCACTGATGAGTATAGGCCTAAAGGTCAGGTTCATATCAGGGGAGAAATTCAGGTTACTGTAATTGTGTCTTTCTGGATCATGAATATGGTATTGAACCTAAAACAGGTAGAAAAAGACATTAGATTGGAAGTATTCCCAAATGCTATTTGTTTAACAATGGTTTGGATTAGTACAAGTAGTTCTTAAATTCAGAGGATCAAGAAAAGGGAGGTAATCTCCTGCTCTAAATCGGGCTTGTCTTATCTCACAGCAGGAGCCGAAGGTTCACAGAGCAGGAGGTCAGAAGGCTCCTCTGTGGCAACGCTGGGAATCCGGCCTGATCAACGGGAAGCCGTCAAAGGAAAAGAACTGATATTGGACATCGTGATGTCTTCAACACTACAAATAGAATATCAATGATCTGCGACGCTAGCGCTGCACGAGTCCAAGATTAATCAATATAACCAAAACTCTGAAGGTAGTTCCGACTTAAATGCTTTCTGGCTATTTTAACTCTGCTTTGTATATTTTTAAACGCTAGTTTTATTCAGCGCATAAATAAAGCAAAAGTGTCGCTTCATTCATTCTCTCCATTATTGTTATGTTATGTAAACAATACCAGTCCTTGTACTGTTTATGGATTTTTAAGGAGAAGCCAAATTTCCATATACAGTTAAAACAAAAATTGGCATACATTGTTGTAATGGTGATGTCATTTTGTAAGCATCTTCCTCCATTGATCTTTTGCTTTGAATAAATTAAGAAAATAAGCTCTATAGCAAAAAGTGAATTCCAATTTTCACACATTTGTTCAACATTTGTTTGTTGTATATTTCTACAAATCAACACACTTTTTTTATGATTTTTGTACCATGCACACAATCATTATAAGTAGAAAATGAACGCTACATACTTTCAAAATTCACAGTTGAGATATTAAAGGGGCACTTGACCAATTTTACACATTAAGTTCAGCTTACAAGTCACAGAGAGTATTACTCAGCCTGTAAAATATATCATGTATAATGTCCTCTGTGGATGTGGCTTTCTAAAGTCTAAAAAAATGAGCCTCATGATGTCATCAGGGTTGTTTTGGCTTGAGCTTGGAGACTACAAATATATAACAGAAAGCCTTTGTTACAAACTGGAACTGTGGATTTTGAAAGATATGGGTCTTTACTGGGCAAGAGAGGTCTAATAAAAGACACTGTCTAGGTGCATTATGGGAAATGTAGGATCCAGTGTTTTTGAGGCTTGACCCATATTAGGCAATAAAAATGAATGACATCTCTCAGGCTGTTCTGTTTCAACTTTCAACATTTTTTTTTTTTAATTATTTGTTAGACAAACTGCCAAAAGGAGATTTGTGATTAGTAGACAGAATTTAAAATACTATGGTACATTTCCCAAAGCTATATGAAAAACATAATCATTGTTTTGGTGCCCTATAGAAGTATGTCCAATCAGTCAGTTGATTGTAAAGTCAAGTGACAGCGGAAAAGCATGACAACTAATAATTAGATTGTGTCATCGTGCCTAAATTAGACAAGAAGACCATGGTAAATGAAGCCATCAGAAAAAGTTCAGGAAAACTTCAGTTAACCCGAGATCACATTTAATAGAGAGAGCTTGGTTTCTAATCTCCACAGACAGAAGCATACAGCTTAGCCCGTCTAAGTACCATATGTCAGGCCAAGTGACTCTGCCAAGGGAGGAAGGACTTTCACTCTGCCCTTCCTGGCTCGGATATCCCAGAGTTAATTGGCTACAGTACTCACAAACCCAAAGCCAAGGTTTACTGTTGGTCTCAGCTGTTATGACAATTGAGCATCAGCATTTAGAGTAGGGCATACTGTACATCTCCCAGTGTGTTCTCTTAGGAGACACCAGTTTAATCCCTCCCTCCCATCCCGTTGACAACAAATTTAAGGTGAGCAGCACAGTGAGGCTTTCGATAACCCCCAATACAATTTTGAGGTACTAGAGTATTTACATTTTATGCTACTTTACACTTCTGCTATGGATTTTACAGGGATAAAAACACATACAGTAAGCTTGTAAAACACAATGCATTGTTGAGATTGAACCAGTGGCTCCAAACCTTTTTTGGCTTGTGACCTCTTGCAAAAAGGTAACATAATTGTTGGTGGCCCAAAGCAACAAAATCATCCAGTATTTCACAATAAAAGACTGTATTATGTCCAAAAACAAACACATTTGTGTATCAGAACTTTTGTTTTTCTACTTTCTAGCTCCAATAATCATCTCACAACCTCTCAAATGTATCTTGTGACCCTTTACTACTGTGTAACTTTAACTGTACATAAAGTAGTTTAAACCAGCTCCACCCCGACCAGCTCCAATCGTAAAATGCTGTTTACACACTGATGCATCAGTATTGACAATCTATTAATGGCATGAATAATAATATAATAATTAGGGCTGTCAAAGTTAACGCGATAATGACGCGTCAACGCAAATTTGTTTTAAAGGCACTCATTTCTTTAACACATTAACGCAACTTGAAATTTTAAGGTTGTAGCAGGCTCAGTTTTAAAGCTACAGTGAAGATACTGGCATCGCATGAAACTAGATCTACCTATTGGTACCAGCCATGCTACCTTGTCGCAAAGGAGGTTAAATAATGCACCAAACCTACACTAAAATTTGACGAGGAAAAACTGGCATGGCCATTTTCAAAGGGGTCCCTTGACCTCTGACCTCAAGATATGTGAATGAAAATGGGTTGTATTGGTACCCACGAGTCTCCCCTTTACAGACATGCCCACTTTATGATAATCACATGCAGTCATGGACTGACAGCTGTTGTTGCCTGCTGGGCTTGAGTTTGCCATGTTATGGTTTGAGCATATTGTTATGCTAAATGTAGTACCTGTGAGGGGTTTCTGGACAATATTTATTCATTGGACAATATTTATAGTCATTGTTTTGTGTTGCTAATTGATTGATCCAATAATAAATATATGCAAACATTTGCATAAAGCAAGCATATTACCCCACTCCCATGTTAATCAGAGTATTAAATCTCCCTTTAAGGTACATTTTGAACAGATAAAAAAACAGTGTGATTGATTTGCGATTAACAATTAATCGCAAATCAACAATTAAATATGGACAATCATGCGGTTAATCATGATTAAATACTCTAATCAATTGACAGCCCTAATAATAATATAACAATAATAATGTCACTTACAGGGGTCATTTTCTGCTGAACAAGTACTTTTTCTTTTGATACTTTAAGTATATTTTGCTGATAATACTTTTCTATACTTTTACTTAAATAGGATTTTGAATGCAGGACATTTACTTGTAACAGAGTACTTTTACACTGTTGTATTGGTACTTTTAATCAAAGGATCTGAGTACTTCCACCACTGGTGGGTGAGTAGATGAGGTGGTGCAGAGTGATTGTTTGGCGATGGAGTAGAAGAGATGATCTGTATTCATATTATATTATTATATTGTTAGATATATTATTATATCTGTATTCATATCGACTTGCACCAACATAACCAAAGCAAATTCCTAGTGTAAATCTCTTACACCTGGCAATAAACACAATTCTGATTCTGATTCTGATTCTGATTCTATGTACAAGTGTACAAGTGGTTATTTATTTACGCCTGTTTATATAAGAAAAGAATACAAAAATATATAAGGTGTGAAATGCGAAGGGAAAATCATGAAGAAAGAAAGAAATGCATTAATAAATTAATAAATACATACATTTAAAAGTAAATTTAAAATAAATGCAAAAATAAATAAAAGGGGGAAATTAAACAGAAGAGTAAATAAATAAGGGAATTAATACAACGATAAATAAATAAAAAGCAAATTAAAATACATTTTCACATTTTATCAATTCATTTATGGCTACATTTATTTTTCATATCATTTTTGCTACATTTAATACTTTTTATTCATTTATTTTTTATTTTGGCAGGTTCCATCCTCCATAGAAGCTTCCTTTAGTTAAATAATCCATCACGGTGAACATTAACGTTACAATATCACACAGTGCTGATTGAATTAAAAAGTCGAGATTATTTTCATTATCAATTAACCTGCCCATTTCTTGATTCATCAACTAATAGTGTGTTCTGTAAAACATCAGAAAACAATGAAAAATGTCATAAAATGTATTGTTTTGTCTGAGCAACAATCCCAAAACTTAAAAACATTGTTTACCATCATTTAAGACGAGTAAAAGCAGCAAATTCTCACATTTTAAAGCTAAAACCTTCAAATGTTTTACAACTTTTATGATCTTCTACTTTTAAAATGACTTCACATCATCAATTATCAATTTTCAAAATAGCAGATGATATTTTCAGTGTTTCGAAAATTAATCTAATTACCTCCAGTGGTGGAAAGTAACTAAGTACATTTACTCAAGTACTGTACTTAAGTACAATCTTTAGGTTTAGATCTTTCATGCACAAACTGTTATCTGCTTATAAAATATGATTCATTATAATGTAATTAAAACTAACAATATATAAAGTTAGAATTAGCTGAAACATGAACAGAAAATAATCCAATAATATAGAAATTATTTTTCTGCATGATCAGTACTTTCACTTTTGGTAGTTTAAACTTTATGCTCACTGTGATGGATTACACGACTCCAGAGAGTCTCTAAGTAGATTTTTATGCCTCACTGAAATGAATGGAAGTCAATGGAGGAAAGTGAACTTAATTTGTAGTAAACAGGCCTTGGTGCTTTAAATCAGGCAGGTCGAGGTGCGTTCAGTGACTTGAGGGTGGATTTTCCCTTTAAATCAGACGAGTTGAGGTGAATGTTTAATGTGTGAAATGTGCTGAACTCCTGATTGATAAGTTTTGGTGACGGAACGCGTCGCCTGCTGTTGTGTTTAATGAACGAGCTGCAGGTTTTGGAGGTTTTTTGGGCCGACGGGGGAGTCTTCCTGCAGGGTGGGTTACTGGTTTAGCTCCATGGAACCAGTAAAATACAGCTGATGTGTCCCAGCCACCCTGAAGATTTTCTTTTATCTCCTGTTAAACTTTTATTTTGCTCTTACCACATGGATCACTCTGTTCTAATCCATGACTCTTTTATAGAGATTTATCTCAAGTACCATATGTTAATTTCCTCTGTTGAAATTTGTATTTATATGTTTAATAAAACAAGATATGATCTGCTTTCTGCGGCTTCATCTCTCACTGCTGACTGTGTTTTTACTGTGACAGCTAAAAAACTTGGGGTTCCCAAAAAAAACATTAACTCGTCTTTGCATATAAGTGAGACTGAAGATCGGAGGAAGGATGTGGTCGCAGCTGAGCTGCTGTTTCTCATCAGTCGATGTGTGATCGAGCCCAAGTGTCCTAACGTGACACGACTGCTTTAAAGAGGAAGTGTGGAGTTGTGTTCAATGACTCAAAAAGAGGATTCAAGAGCTGTTGCTAAAAAGGTTGTAAGAACAAACCACATTTTGTCCAAAAAAGTGAATCATGTAATTTCTTACACGTATAAATCATTGCGGGTCAGTGTCCCATGCGCGCTTCGTGTACCCTGCTCCTCTGCCGG
>CAKALG010033956.1:0-28123 GCA_916700815.1 Helicolenus hilgendorfi | reverse complement strand
TGAGGTGCTAGCCAGCACAGGAACACCAGGAGTGAATGAGGCGGAGAGGCAGATGGAGGAAGGGAAGACGGCATGAGGAATGGGTACAGATGACTGAAACATTTTCAGACTGTAGATACACTACAAGACTTTTAAAACGGAGTCAGTTAGGAACATAATGTTGGGTTTATCAGACTTTTTTTCTCTCAATCTGAGATAAATATTTTCACCCAAGGATCGATTATTACCACCTACAGCTCCGTTACCGAGGAGAATTTCATACCACATTATTTTGTAGGGTTACAGGTTATGTAAAAAAAAAAAAAAAAACTAGATAACACATTAGCTAAGTAGGTAAACACGGTTGTATTTAATTAAAATATGAGTCTGGGCATGCCCCTTATTATGGGCCAAAAAACAAGCAATTTATTTTTAATTTAAGTTACCTGGTGAACTCAACAAAATCTCACAAAGAAAAGACATGGAAGGGCGAAGAAAGGAAGGAGAAAGAAAGAAAGGAGGAGGGTGGTGCAGCTGTGGGTCATCACAGGTATAAAACTCTGCAGGAGGGACGAACTTGAAGCGAAACATGTGGAACGAGGGGAAGTGAATGCGAGTGGGGGGTGTGGGTAAAAGCATTTGATGAAATGAAATGAAACTCACATGATCCCCGGGCTGGGGTCTCATCAGGGAGACCTGGTCGTACCCGCGGCGAAACAGAGCCCAGATAGCATCCAGTTTACCCTGAACAGGACAGAGGAGAGGGAGAGGTTTAACATCTGGATGCCAAATTCTCCCACACCGCAATCCATAACTTAATGAAATCCTATTAATAGTTTCTACTGTATCAGCGCACATTTGGTCTGTGATCCTCAGCAGTGTTCCTTCAAAGTCTGCAGGTTTGAATCCCAAACAAACACTACAGCAGCTGATTCTACTGATTAGTTCCTTCCTCTCTGGTTGAAGCTGTGCTGATGAGTCACTTGGTCGTATTTTGGTTTATGTCTGCTTAACTTTAGAACCTTAATTCTATTTTAATCAATTTCTCTGCTGACGCAAATAAAGTAGTTAACAAAGCGATCTGCCAGATGAAAAAGGATAAAACAGTCGAGCAACGGAGATAAATAGATTAAGACAGAAAGCTGCTAGAATGCAAGAACAATTTCAGACTTGATCTGATAATAAAGCACTAAATCATCATCATCGTCATCATCATTAAATTCTCAGCTCTGAAGAGTTTGGAGTATGTGCACCGTCATACTAGCCTACTTTTTTCTCAATCTTTTCCTTCTTTTTATACTTATTGTTATTCTTTATTTTCTATTTTCTCTATTTTACTATTATTATTATATTCCACCAAAAATAGTAGGAAATGCTATACATATGACAGCGTATCCTCATACAATAGTTCGTATGATATCTTGTGAAAATGTATCCTTCATTTTTCGTGCGTTTTCCTTCTAAGTCAATTTCCACTCATTACATGCATACAGTCTTTTCAAAATAAACTTCCGTTCCACAGGAAACAACTAAGTAGATTTGTTGTTTAGGCAACAAAACTACTTGGTTAGGTTTAGGAAAAGATCGACTTAGTTAGGTTTAGGCAACAAAACTACTAAGTTAACGCTACAACACTACTTAGTTAGGTTTACGAAAAGATTGACTTGGCTAGGTTTAGGCAACAAAACTACTTAGTTAGGTTTAGGAAAAGATCGACCCGGTTGGGTTTGGGCAACAAAACTACTTAGGTTTAGGAAAACATCGACTTGGTTAGGCTTAGACAACAAAAGTATTTAGTTTGGTTTAGACAACAAAACTACTTAGTTAGGTTTAGGAAAATTTCGACTTGGTTAGGTTTAGGCTACACAACTACTTGGTTAGGTTTAGGAAAAGATTGTGGTTTGGGTTTAAATAACTACAAAAGTGGCTTGTAGCTCTTTATACATCCTGGTTCACGGTTACATGGATCACATATGAACTGATTTTGTGGCATATATACGAATTACAGTGCATTCGTTTTAGTTGGTATAACTACAAACGGAGTATGAACAACATCATATGTAAGCAAATGTAAATATAAATAAATGTATATTAACTCCTGCAATAAAGAATAAAAAAAAAAGAAAGAAGGAGGGTGCATTCTCCTTCCTTACACAAGGTGTCATGATGTATTTCATTGGACCAAAAAAGTGCAGATTCCTGAACCTCAGTGACACGGACTTGAGAGGAAGGAGGTCAATAACTTAAACTAACCACATTAAAAGATCCTGGTGTGTAGGGACCAACTAGAATCCAACACAGAGGGACTACTTGGTGTACAGTCACCTTTTTCCTACACTGACTGTGATGTTTGAGCAGTGTAACATTTCACTGTGAATCACTGCAGAGCTGTTTGCAGGCCTGTGTCACATTCAAAATACATCTGTAAGGTAACAGTGTGTATAAATAACAGTCAGTGCTACTGTATGAGAGGCCAGTGGCCAGCTATAAAGAGCTCTATTGTAGTGTACTATTAAAGCCCAAACAGCACTGACGCCAAATCTAATCTCAGTCTGGAGAATATGTTATATTACTCTGGCTGTGTGTGCACATTGATAGTCGGAGAATTTTTGTGCTTATGCAACTAATTATAGATAAATATGTCCAGAGCAGTCTTTATTCCTCCCTGCTGTCTTGTGAAAACTTTGCAGCTCCACTCGTGGTGCTTTTCATTCAGGAGAAAATTCTGCCATCCGCAGTTATTTGAAACTCGCTGGGCAAGAGCTCAAAAATGCACAGTGGTCAAACTGTACACAAGGCGGATTTTTGAGTTCCTGAAAAGCTGACATTTTGTTACAGGACAGCAAGGATGCACTGAGATACTGTAGCTTCTCTGCATAAATAAGTCTGTCTGTCGGTAATGAGGGAAACAGAGTGTGTGTTTACCCGGATGGGCGTGTACCACTTCCGGTCCTGCGGCGCCTTCTTGTTGTGAGCTTTCTTAGGTTTGGGCTCGAAAGGCTCGTACTCCTGCTCTGGCATTTTCACCACGGCGTTCTTTGGCTTCTCCAGCTTCGCCCCCTCTTCAGTCGAGCCCTTCCCTCCCCAACGCACCTACGGACAGCAGACAGAACGTAAATATACAACAAAATAGAAGCAGTGAGTGTCATCTAAAGTGGTCCAATTTCCCTCAGTTTTTTTGTTTGTTCTAGATTTAATTGTGATTGTCTGTTAGCATTTGTGTCATCTCGTCACCTCCATCCTCTTGATCCCTCCAATTCCTCTTCCTCCGTAATATGAGGCGTCCACAGTGGGCCACTTCTTCTTAGGCATGCCGTCTTCATCATCTGAACTCTCCTAAAACACAAATAATTACCCAATAAAACAGACTAATTTCCTCTCTTATACTTTCAAACACACATATCTGTACTACAATACTCCACTGTACTACATTTGTATTCTATTTATTGAGATTGCTGTGTGTTTAGATCATTGTTGCTTATCGATTGGTGACAAACAATATTGGTACATGTGCAATTATGTGTGTTTTAACTCACAGGCTCAGGAGGAGGTGGAGGAGGTGGTTCTTTGATCACCTGTGGAACATTAAGAGATATGACATCATTTAGCTTTTCACAAGCGCATTAACCATGTCTCAGAGGACCTTTTAAGTTCAAGGTTTTTTTTTTTCAGTAAGGACCCCTAAGGTGCTTACTGGCCCCTTTGGAGTTCAGACAAACCCCTTTGAAGCTCTGGATAAACTGTAATTTAAAGTGTTGCTTTTTAAAATCGACCACTTCCTGAATGTAGTTTACGTTTCTCACCACAGTGCAGCAGAGAGGCCAGAACCACCACATGAAGAGCAGGGCCAGCAGGAGGAACAATACCAGCAGGGTGATCAGGAGAATGGTGCCATCAAACTGGAGAGTAGACAGACACGTCAGTACATTATTACCACACATACAGTTGTACATCGAGTAACGTAATACAATATATATATATTCATGTTTTTTTTTTTTTTCTCGATGACAGCGGTTAGTGTGAGCTAGTGTGATCACTGAATGAATCCATCAGTTACTTTGCTCACTTTAAGCGAGGCAGGCGTCCATGAGCCAAACGTGGTTCCCATTACAGATCACAGATGAGGATCACATGTGGCGAGACTTTCCCCTATCTATCTTGTGGGAAGGACCCGGGGGGGTTTATCTGAACTCGGCAGCGGGGTCCGTCGTAGAAAGTCACTAATTGTTATTTGCCAGAAATTGCCCATTCAGCAAGTTTGCTGTAACTGTCAACGGTAAGTAATGGTTTAGCAAACCGCAAACAGTGTGTGTGTTTTCTCGTGCTATGTGGGCACATTTTGTGGGCTAGCTACAAAGGCTGTAACTGCTCCAAGTGGCACTTTGGGAGGATTTGGGGAGGGGTTTGTTGGGTTTGTTGGGTTTGATTTATCCACAGAATCCAGCTTGCGTGTTGTTTATTGCACCCCGGCCGACCCATCGCAAGTTAGCAACTTGTCGTGCCTCCTGAGGCCCTGTGTGACTTCAGCCTACATGGTTTAGTTTAGTGGCGAGAAGCAGCTAATTGCAATGGTATGTGTAATTGAGCTCTGTATATCATGAGCCACAACACAGTCTTTTCATGGACATGATGTCACACGGACTGAGGGGGAGCAGCTTTAAAGTTTCTTTACGGCTGGGTGGGAGTCTGCTGCGGCTTCGGTCCATATGTTCCAACATACGTGTTTTATTTTGTTGAATTGCTTTAAATCGTCCTAAGATTACATCGTGTTTAATCTTGGTTTTCAGGGAGTGAAGCTCCACCCGACTTCCCGCTGACACAGTTATATAAATTTGCACACCTGGGGGCTACAAGAGGGGTGAATGCTTTTGGGCACTCCAGTTGATGCTTCTCTTTCACTTTCACAACCAAAGTGTTGGGATTGAACCGGCAGCCTCACGGTCATGAACCTGCTTCTTGAATTTTTTGTTTCTTGGGGGAGGGGGGTGTTCAGAGGATCTTTTTTGGGTGGATCGCTACTATAAACCCCTGTGGTTTGGCTGCAGGAAAAAAAAGGGGGAAAATAACAAAAATTGAGAAAGGGAAGATGAAAGAGGTAAAGGGGGTTAGGAAACTCACTGCAGAGAACAAAACAACAAACTTCTAGGAAAAGAGATGAGGTAGGAGAGGACAGAAGAAGCGAAAGGAAGAAGAGTGGAAACCACATGCAATACAAGAGGAAATGGAAAACCTCTTTTATCATATTACAAAACATACAAAATCTCAAGAGGAAATCTGTAATTGTTTTAAGTCGTATTAACTCCAAATTAAAACAGTATTCATCATCGGTTTGGAGGAAACATACACTGCTTGAACGTCTCTGGTTCCAGAAGTGAATTTCTCATTCATTTACTCCACTGACGTTGACTTAGTCAACCAATTATAAGATGTATCGTAGGCATAAAACATTTGATTTGGAGCAAAACAGTATGGAAAATGGAAAAAGACTTGTTATGTCTGTATAACGTTACACTACGTTGACTCTCATCCCGTCATCTAGTGGACGAACAGCAGCTGCCGCCGCACCTCAGAGTCTTACCACACATCCACACACGTATCCCTCTGCTCTCAGAAGGAGGCGGGGTCATGCGTCATCAACGCATCATCAGTCACACTGTGCATGCGTTGTACCCTGTGGTCTTAATGCTCAGGCTGATCGGAATCCTTAAAAAAATTCCTGAATGCGGATCGTGATCCGGATCGCCATCAAAATCTAATGGTTGGTTCATTGTGCCACATCCCACCCCTCCAAAAACTTTCATTCAAATCCACCAAGAACTTTTGGAGTAATCCTGCTAACAGACAGACAGACAGACGGACAGACGGACAGACGGACAGACAGACAGACAGACAGACAGACAGACAGACAGATAGACAGACAAACAAACAAACAAACAAAGAAACCGACGCCGGTGAAAACATAGGCCTTGAAGGAGGTAATGATGAATAATCTGCAGTACTAATGCAGGGATAAATGCATGAACAGGGGACAAAAAGCTGGCACTTACACACTCTGTGGTGGTGATGTGCACGTTGCTGCTGATGAAGGACAGACCGTCGTTCATGCTCACTTGGAGATAAATCACCCTGAAACAAAACAACAGACACACACAGGACAAGTAAGTAGTGTGTCTTTATGTTGGGATGCAGTTTATTTAGTCTGAAGCATTTCCTCCTTAAGCTCAGTTTGTTTGACCAGAATGATGTCATTTGAACTCGGGTTCACACCAAATCACGTCACCGACCCGCCTGCGAACTATGAGCTGGTTTGTTAGAAGTGAGAATGTAATTTGAACCAACAGGAAACAACCGCAGATCTCGAGGGAGCACGAGTTGAAGAACAAAGAGACGTCTAGACTCCAATTCAGTTATTTCTTCAACGGTTACTGGACTCAGATCAGTTTTGACTCGTTGCAGCCGCCAAAATCTCTAAGCTGGCAGGAGAACATGTTACCAAAACTGTGTCCAATAAATGAGCTACTTGGTGAGTCCATTGACTTTTTGTTTACGAGCGCTGTTTCACTTGTAATTGAGCAATTTGAACCCAAATGAACCAAATACAGTTTTTCCACCGAAAGCAGAGGAGAATAAACAAACTGTTGTGGTGATTGTGTGTCACACAGCAGGCAGGAAAGCCAAGGTGGGACAGATGCGCTTTAATGAAATGGAAAAAAACAACCTGCTAGTTCAGATTTTGTTTTTTTATGGTTCTGGGCAAGTCGTGTATTTTTCCAAGACATGACACCATACTAATTTCACTCTCAGGAATGAGAACAATCTCCACCAAGCTTCCTCTTTAAAAACAGTCTTGCCTCTGCCCATCCTCCAGTCCAAACCTCATCCAAGTCCAGACTCCTGTCCTGGCCTTCTAAGAGTTTTGGAACGGTGTGAGTCTCTCTTGATGGCCTGAAGAAGCCCTTCCTTCCTCCACCGAGTGGGGAAAAACAATTCTGAGAATTTCATGTGACCTCCAGCGGCCTCTTTGGAGCCTGTTCTCGTTCAGTTCTTCAAAACATGTGGATGAAAGGCACGCATTTTAAACAACCCCCAGCTTTTATGCGGTATCGAGGACCAGGTGGATGTGAAAGAGGTCTGGCAGACAGAAAGCAGGCCATTTGACCGATAAACCTGTCTTTGCTCTGACTCAGTGAGCTGGCTGTCTGGTTTTAAAAAACGGAGGGACGGAGAGAGAGAAGAGCCGGGTCAGTGGGTGAAGTCAACAACAGCAGATGTACCATGCTGACAACAACAGGCTGAAGAGATTGAAACTTCAAAACAGTCTTAAAGCTAAAGAAGGGGCACTTTTTTTGTTCATGTTTTCGATGCATCATTGTGGTTGAATGCAGAAGTATAAGCAGGTACATGATGTGACCTGCTACATACAGAACAGTATGGCCGTATGTAGCTGGATGAAAAATGCCCTAAAGTTAGGGTTGAACATTAGGTAACTAAAAGTTATGTGCTAAAATTAGACAACTACGAACACAGTTTGATATAAACCAGTGCAGCGCCCATTCTAGCGTGGCCGTTTGCCGTGTGGCCCTTTGGAATGGACCGATTGCTTGCCGCTTGCAGCGTTGTTGTTTTATTTCTTTCTCTTTATTATTGTCAACGAATCCCACAAAGAGAACCAAAAACCAATACCGTCTTAGCCCGTCTCCCAAAACGTTCTGACCTCCCTTCCCTGTCTGTGGCACTCGAGAACATGTGTTCCTACTGAAGACATGATTATTTAAAATTGGGACACAAATGTAGTTTTGTTTTGAGTGATTTGCTAAAACAGCTGGGCACTGTAGTTTTCATAAAAACGTTACTCAAACAGGAGTAAATATGGCATTTGTTGGGGACTATTTTCAGTGGTGGATTAATACAGATTTGGCGCTGTATTGAGTATTTATGGCAGGAGAATGTGGGGTTGAGTCAAAATAAACGACAGTGTTTTTTGTAATGAAGGAATGTTTCATTAGGTTTTGGACAACAGAGGAACTCCATGACAATATAATTTATCGGGATTTGGCTACACAGGCTGTACTTATTAGTGGGATGAATACATTTTTGGTTTTGGTCATAATGAAATTATAAAATAGTTCAAGTCTTGTAATTTAATAGTAGAAGAACGCCCAGAAACCTGGAACCGAAACCAAAAATGGTAAGAAGATAAGAAAGAGCCAGAGAAAACTGACCAGTGTGAACTTGAGGATGTGGAGGAGATAAAGTGATGTGGAGGAAATGTTAGTTGTAGAGTACCCTGTCGGACAGCTGTTAAGCAAGGAAGTAAAACAGACACATGAACACACACTACACACTTGAATGGGACATAGCAGACACTCCACTGGAGTTCGTCTGCTGCTCATTAGGTGGTGTGGGTCACTCCGACTTAAAGGAAAAATTGTTATTAAATTGACATAGCCTGCATTCCTATTAACTTCTCTTCTTCCTTTGTATAACTGGCCAAACATAGAGAGAGAGGCAGAGAGACAAAAGTCTACACCTAAACTATCCAAGAATAGACCAGAATGCAATGCAGCAATGATAAAGGTTGTGTTAAAGTGACAACAAAATTGTCAAAATGCTTCCAAACGTAAATCAGTTTAATGATATGAACAGCTGCTAATGAGTCAAAAACTAACTCCATTAGTCTTAATGGAGCACTTTAAACACTGAAGGTTTTTCCACCCTGCTGAGAATCAAGCCGCATACAAACGCACGGCCACACACAAGTTGAAAGAGCAGGCTAGCTGCTACATGGCTTTGATCAGCCAAAACCGGACAAGGAGACTGTTGAGAGGGAGTCAGGGAGACTGACAGGGGATGAAAGAAAGTTTCTGTGTGAGACAGAGACAAATAAAAGACAGATACGGAGAGGAAAAAATGAACAGACGGGCAGAAAGAGGAGGTGGTGAGGGGCTGGAAAACAAGCAGCAAGGCAGAGCAGTTGGTGAAAAGAGCCACCGTGGCACCGAGAGAAAAGACAGAGGTGGAGAGGAAAGGGAGGGGGGGAAGGGGGAAAAGATAAGTGAGGGATTGGAGAGTCGGGAGGTTAAAGGGATAGTTCGTTGTGTTTTGAAGTGGGGTTGTATGAAGTGCTTATCAATTGTCAGAGTATTACCTACTGTAGACCGTGGTCGGCACGCCTCCAGTTTGGAGAAACCAATCCTGAAACCCATTGGCTATCGGTCTGACAACGGATAAGCCTTTAGGGTCAAGGGGCTATATTTTTTTTGGGTCAGTGGATATCCGGGCCAAGACTTCCTCTTCCATGCACTGCTCATTGTTTACAGTCCAATCAGCAACTTGAGATGTAAGACTGGAGTTGGAGTTGAGAGACGACATGAAAGACCGGATTGTTTCACAAGTAGCCAGTTTACAAGCTAATTTTAAAGCAATAAAAAAGCTAAATCATTGTACCATCATATTGCATTTCGACCAATGCGTTCCGCCTCTTTTGCTCTACACGTGGACTGTTTACCTGCGTTCAACAAAAGCCTGCTCAAACATGATTGGTATATACTACTCAGACTGAAAAACGGAAACCAGAACGCTTCCAATGCCAAAATCGTCTCCCGTTGCCTACAGAATCTGTTTATAGAGGTTAGGAAAAACAGACACTACCGTACCGAGTACCGACACTGGAGCAAAGCAATGCACTGCTATGGACGGGGCCGGCAGCAAAACGTATTTTAGAAACCTAAAAGGAAGGTCGATCTAAAAAAAAAATCAATATCTGTTTAAGTGTACGCTATATTTAGAATATTTTCACCGCTTCATCTTGCCGTTAGACAGACCTTTCCGACGAGGAACTGAACTAAAACGTATATATTCTCTCTTCAAAACCACCATCCTTAAACTTGAAATATGTTTTGCTGCTGGCCCCGTCCACAGCAGTATATTGCTTTGCTTCCGTTTCTGTTTGTTCAAATTGGGGGCGTGCATACCTCATGCAACCCCATTTCGAAACACCCAAACTATCCCTTGAAGTGTTACGGGGATGGGATGGAAAGTTTAAGACAACAGAAAAACAAGAACAGAAAAGATATATAAAAGCAAGATTAAACTGGCTTAATGGTTTTAGGGAACATAAAAGCACACCATGTACCCTCAGTTTTACGACCCTTCTGCTGAGGTATTGCTTAAAGCTTCATCAGTTCAGGTTGTTTAAATCTTTCCTCACTGCAGTTAGAATCAAATTCTCTCTCTTTCCACACCACTGCAAGGCAAATACTAACTGTAAATTGGATTTATAACTTCTATGGGAAAAATTTGTATCATAATTACAGATGTATGCTATGACCAACACAACATACCATTACAGGTCAAGAAAGTGTTTGAGAAGAGGGTCTGATATTGACTCTTTGTGTCTTCTCCATGCAGTTTTAAGTCTTTAACCACCGTCAACTGAACCTTCTATTCTGTGGCCTGCTGTACTTCTCTTCCCATAAAGACTTGGGTTAGAGAGGTTTGTGGATTGTTGACGTTGGACCATGGTTAGGTTCTAAAAAGAGAGTACGGCCAGCTGAAGAGGAGCGACTCTGGCCGTACCGTTTTTAAAACTGTGTGACTGTCGTGTGGTGAATGTTGTGAGTAAAACAACCTCAGCTGTCTTAGTTTTCACATCCCGCCACCTCCCTCTTTTCCCTCCAGTGAACACTGATTGAAACATAATGTGTTTCAATCAGTGCCTATGTCAATAGACCTGATCCTGAACTAACAAACACAGTCCACTATAATCAGATCCACTCCCAGCAGTATACTACAACTCAGGTCAAAATGTGTGTTTTCTCACGGGCAAATTGGCAAGTTGTCAATCACAAAAGCTTTACGTTGGGGTTTGATCAGAACAGAAATGTCCATACAGATCCATTAAAGGGATAGTTCAGGTGTTTTGAAGTGGGGTTGTATCAGTTTAATTGGACGCTATATTTGAAATACTTTCGCCGGTTCACCTTGCAGTGGGACAGCTATACAGTCTATGTTTCCAACAGGGAACTGAAGCCGTTATCTATGCTCTCACCAAAGCAACCAGACTCCATTGGAAAAAACAGTCATTTTAAGTCCGTTGGCTTAACGGGAGCATAGATGGATACAGCGGCTTCAGTTCCCCGTCGGAAAGGGCTGTCTATGGCAAGGTAAAGCTATGAAAATATTTTAACAGCCCTTTCTGATAGGGAACTGAAGCCGTTGTATCCATCTATGCTCTCGTCAAAGCCACCAGACTCCATTGAAAGAAACTGTCTTCTTCTCCAAACTGGGGACGTGCCAACCGTCATCTACTGTAGGTAATTCACTGACTATGGATAAGTACCTCATACAACCCCACTTCAAAACACCAGATCGCTTTTAGTGTCGACCATTACAAGAACCTGATTTGAGGCCAGGAGTCGGTCTCTTTAAATGCACAAGGAATCTCCAGAATCATGTACCAAGATGACACAAAAGTACAGGTACTTATATGGGACATTGTGTGTTTTATTTTACAGTAGTTTGAAAGCCTTTAAAGCTGCTTATTAGATTTTTTTTAGCCACTTAAGGCGCCATAACAAGCTTATTATCGTCTTATAAAGTTTTTATGGCGATAATGTCAGCAAACAGTGTCTGCCGTTTGGTGCCAGGCAGGTAGCACACGGTGTGCTTTCAGAGCTTTGTTCACGTAGAAAATAGCTGCAGCTGGAAATGACTGATGTGAGCAGTGAGACTGAACCAAAACCGTAAAATTGTGGGTCATAAAACCAAAAGCAATGAGCTGAAAGATGCTAGAATGCGCTGTAGAGTCATGTGAGCCATTGTTAATATTACTGTCAAGGGAAAAAAAACAAAAAAGCGCTTTTTTCGCGTCGTTAGAAGTCAAAACTAATCATTAAGCCAGTCATGGGTTTGGATTTGTAAGCTTCTAGTCTTGACTTACTGAGTGTCTATGTAAGTCGAAAACCAATCGTCTCCAGTTGTTTGCACTGCTCTGTTCTAATTCAGGACAGAAGCAGGACAAATGCATGGAGGGTTTACCACTGCGTGTGCTGGCACGGCTACAGAGCCCCTTATATTTTGCTAAGCTGTACGGGGATCTAGAAAAGAGGAATGTGGCCACGGATGGGGATCGTAAAGAGCTAATGTATGGCAGGCTTCTTATGGTCTGTGCACGTATACACGTGTATGCATATATGTGGTTCTCTGTGTTTGAGGGCAAAGGATGTGATCAAAGATGAATGTGAAATCATATAAAAAAAAGAGGCACCTACTTCCCAACTTCATCGATGACAGGAGCTGGGCACAGCAAATATGTGTTTTCTACAGCAGCCGGCTTTTCATCTAGGAGGCAAAGACAAGATGTATGATGAGGGTTCTTCTACACTTTCCAAAGAGGAATACACAGGTTCATACAAAGAGACTGAAAAACGACCCAAACAGAGACTGATCTAAACCTTGTTACAGACAGGTTGGGTTTGCATTAAAAGACAGAAACAGCCAGGGTGGAGGCGTACTCACTGACTGTAATGGTGTCGTTGATTTTGAAGCTGCAGAGCACCTGGTTGATGTTCCTGGCGTGGAGAAAACCGTTTCCTCTCACCACCACTTGGAAAGACTCTGGTTACACGACACACATTGAAATTTTTTTACACTCTTTGGCAAGAAAAAATTACATTTTATGTTATATGTATTGTACAAGATGCTCCTTTTCATGAACGCACAGTTACATTTCACAACCAGCATGGTTAGAAGGGCGGTATTTAATCTCTGAATGAATGAATTTCCTCCATTAATTCTGAATATTTGTCAGTGTGAGGACAATAATATTTGAACTGAGTCACCAAAATAAAACAGCACCAATCACGATTTTTGTAAATTTAATATATTAATACTTTGTTGTTAAAACGGCATTATTTTGACTTGTTTAGGACTCAAAACTCAAAGTTAGGACTTGGGACTTGTCTGTCTTGACATGGGACTCGCAAAGACTTGAGACTTACTTGTGATTTACAAATCAATGACTTGGTCCAACAAAGAATGTTTTCATTTATTATGTTAATATATTTTTACCTAAATTTAAATACGTATGAATGTATATACAGTAAATGTATTTACATATATTTATATTTCCCCATTTTTCTAAAATATATTTGTTGTCATTGTCACTGTTATGTAAACATATATAACATGCTGTTTAATATTCACAAAGAAACAGAGACACAGCCCAACATGTTGTGTGAGTTACAGTAAAAGAGAAACACATTAGCTTTGGCCACTGAACAGGAAAACTACTAAGTCAAGTGACTCTAAATTATGAGCCCTAATTTGTTTCTAATAAGGCAGAGGGAATCTGAATAAAGAAAAGACAAAAATACAGCAGTCAGCTTTTCCACCCCAACAACTGAGTTACAAGTAACTAATAAATAAACTAATATTGCCAGTAACACAGGGAAAACACTCAGCTATAAATACATGAAGATGAAACTGACCCCGCAGCACTCCCACACTATAGCAGCAGGCCAGCCACAACTATTCAGCTTCAAGTGAAACAATTCTCATGAAGGGTGAAAGTAATTCACTGCTTGATAAAAGACAAAAGCAGATGTGAGAAGCTGTAAAAGTCCCTCTGCTTTTGCCAACTTTCATCTGTTAATTTGTTCCTTTTAATGTCCATTTAATGTTGCTTTAACTGTCATAATCTTTCTCTTGGCGGGACACTAAAGGTTGTTGTTCACTTTGCATTTCGCCAATATCACCGCTGTCACTCTCTCACAGCCAATCCTGTTAATGAGGCCCTATAATGTTAGTCCCACTGTGGTGGCCAGTCCCAATAGATTTCCTGTAAGTGCCTTGGATGACCGTATATGGTCGCTTTTCAGTCTGGGATTGTCATTACTGAAGGGAGAGAAGGTGAGACGAAGCACCCAGTAATGAAATTAACACAGTTCAAGAAATGATGGGAGGCTGGAACTGGTGTAGATGACTCAGGAGAGACCCATTTCATTTTGTGTGTGTGTGTGTGTGTGTGTGTGTGTGTGTGTGTTATGCGAGCTCCCCACCTCCTGCACACGCACTGGAGGGCTCAGCTGCCAAAATCTCAATACAGGATTTCTTGATGATCTGGAGGGGAAACAAGGGGAAAAAAAAATTCTACACGTATACTAATGCTGGCCTCTTTGTAACGGGAGAGTTTGTCAAATTTCACTGTTATAAGAAAAAAAAATAGGCATTCGAGAGCTCAATGAAAAATGTTCTAGGGCTCGCTAAGTATTAAGTCATTTCCTTAATCATACTGTATAAATGTGCGTCTCACTTTTGAAAACGCTTCACCTCTTGCCATGCAACGGTCGCATCAGTATACTCCAGGAGGATAATCTAAACATTATCATTGTAAACTGCATATTTGTGATGCGAAATTGGGAAGCTCGACAGGCGTAGCAACAGTAGCTACGGAGGGCGGGGCTTATTGGAGGATTATATGACAGAATAACCACTTTAAGGACTTTACACACTGGGGGCTATTTTTTCGAACTGTTGTTGTTTCTGTCCTGAGGACTTTCACGCAGAACTTGCATATTACGGAACGAAAAAGCTACGTATTTTTTTCCGGAACGAGGTCGATTTTCTGAGCTTTCGCACCACGCATAAGAGTTTCTGTAGTCCGGACCAAGGCCTATTGAAAGAGGCTAGGACATGGGTCTTGGGGTGTGGGGTATGAGTGACATATGCGCAGTGTAACTGAAGCTGCGGTCGTGCGTTGCGATTGGCTAAATTTCGGAGAGTGCAGAGCAGATTTTACTACGCATGTGTTGTACCCCAAAGATATGATGCGTTGATGACGCATGACATCTCCTCTTTCCACCCTCCTTGGTCCGAACCAGTACGGCAAACTTTATTACTCCTTTCAACCTTGACAAAGGCAGCGCAGACCAAATCCAGAACCTTTCACAATAAAAGCCCTGGACATATAGTATTTGCAGGTTTGTGTTGTTGTTATTCGTCACGCCCCTGGTGTCTAAAGGCCTTTACTCTAACAAACAGACTAACAGGGAAACTATTAGCTTCTCTTACCCTGCCTGTACTGTACTCTCTAAATATGTGAATGAGCCCAGTGTACACAAAGACTTACAGTTCAGCCTGGCGTGGGTAAAAAAAAAAGCATGGTCTGTTTGACTTGAATCTCTGACTAAAACCGTGACAATTTTAGCTATAAATCAGAGTTGCATTGTGCAAACCAACGCAGTGACTGGAAGGCTGATGAGGATTTCTGTGTATTCATTACTAGGGTGTTTGCTAAAGCCAATTCTGATGCCAACCTAATGCAAGACAGACTCAAGATAAATACATGAATGTCGGTGGATGTTTGCTGTTTGTGAGCTACAGGTACAGGAATGCTTCCCCGCACAGAGAACAGTTTATTTACCGAATCAATGACTCCCCGGAGGGAGTGGAAGCCGCCCAGCACAGGAAACACGTGCTCGATGGTGTCGGCAATGGTAGCCAACTACAGAGGGAGAGAGGTAGAGACGGAGGTGTGGATGGAGGAGAAAGGGGAGAAGAGTTAAAGTAACTAATGTAAATAATTCACAAAACGATAAATAAAAAATCAACTCTGTATGAGCCCGTTATATATAGTATAGAAGAACAAGACAAATACTTAGCAAGAATCTTTAGAACTACGCCACTGAAAGCAATCACACGCAAGCCACAAACACAGACATGGAGAGACCTGATCAACCGAGTACATACTATGAAAAGGATAACATACATAGCCGATAACAGATGGAGAAAATGGAATGAACACTGTAACCATATGAACTAAAATACATTTTTAAATGCCCATGCACCATGTGTATTGTCTTTATTTCAAACCAGATATAAAACATTTAGGAGATAAAACTGCCACAGTTATATTACTACATTGGCATTACCTGTGTCTCATTGAAGTCTTTGACACCAACGCAGTAGACAATAGCGCCAAGAGACCTGGCTCTTTCTGCCTGTTGGAAGACACGAGCAATAAACTGAATAAGTTCCAGAAAACTGGCACTCAAGCAATGAAAGTATTATCTACTGTATCTCCAGAGCTGCATATAACCACAGCAGGTTTGGGAGTTGCTACCTCTTGCTGTGCAGTGATGAGCTGATGTTCTTGCAGCTCTCCGTCTGTCAGTGCAATAATCACGCTGGCCGTGCCTGGAAGAAGCATACAGACGTGCTGTAACCTCAACATAACTCAAAACTTATCTTGAAGTAGGTATTCAGTAGGTAAGTCTTTTGATGCGTACCAAAGTTCTCCTGGTATATCTGCTCGTTTGCCTTTAAATAAGAAGACATTTTCATGGTCAGGAAGTCAGGAAATACCAAAGTTTCATATCTAAAACTAGTAGTTCAATGCACTTTGAGTTGCTCTTACCCTCTGCAACCCAAGGTTCATGAATGTGTCTCCACCTGGAATCTCTCTTTTCAGAGCGTTCAGCCCCTTTCTGATGTCCACTCTGCAGAGAAGAAACAGAGACGAGTTGTTTCGATAAGGAGACATTTGAGCTGCAATCCAACTGCCTGCATTTTTGCCTTTTTTCCCTTCTCAACTCGCACTATGGTCGCTGTCAAGTGTGTACATTTTTATGCCTCAATCCTTACCAAATGTTTTTACCCGATTCTGTTCATTTTAATGCAAGCTGGAGACACTTCTGTTGGAAGTGGAGAGACACAGTTTCTGTGATACTCTCTCACGCGAAATAACACAACAATATGCAACAACATTCACACGGTGACACGGGCCAATTTTCAGCTTCATGTCACTTCAGAGAGCATCTGCTTTCACTCTGGTGGAACAGTTCGAATTTACTTTACGGCTGGTTGTTCCTCTTGTGTAAGAGCAATCAGTGCTAGAAAAACATTTATTCATGACACAAATTCAGCTTAGCTTAGTCGGTTGCAGTTAAAGAGGACCTATTATACTTTTGTGTTTTCCCCTTTCCTTTAGTGTGTTATATAGTGCATGTAAAAGGTCTGTAAAGTTAACGCCAAAAACCCAAAGTCCACGCCAAAGGGAGTTACTCTCCCCCACAGAAACTCCTGAACTGCCTGAAATGCCTTGCTTGAAGTCCCGCCTTTTCTTCCGTAACGTGGTGATGTCACCAAGTAACACATTTGCATAATACCTGCCTAGTGGCTAGTTTGGCACGCCCTCAAACAAAGCTAGTTAGAGTGGAGCTGGAACAGAGTCCGAAGAGTTTGGTTCAGTTGACCAATCACAACATCGTGGGCCAGCTAACCAATCAGAGCAGACTGGACTTTTTGGAGGGGCAAACAGAGCATTTCAGACAGAGGTTGGGTGAAAAGAGGTGCTGCAGCACAGCCGGTATGAGTAAAGTAAGGCGTTTTTTGAAGATTAAAGCATATAAAAATGTTCTAGTAGAAACCCAAAATACAAGTTTGCTTCTGAAAGTGAGCATACTAGGTCCTCTTTAATTCATTACGTGAATCAACAGGCTGTATCAACCATAACTTAATTTACCTGCTTTCCGTCAGTTTCATGATGGTGGATGCTCTGGAGGAGAATGTTATGAAGGACATCCTCAGCATGGGACTGGAACAGAGAAAAATAAATCATCATCACACCGGTCAGTCAGCGGCCCCGCTGTTGGCAGTGCAGTAGAAAATCCCCACAGATGAACCAATTACTGATGATGCGTGCCAGAGACAAAATTCCACAGCATTTGGCTGCTGATTGAAGCTTTCCCACCTTGCACAATATGCAAAAACATTTCTACATCATCTGAGATTAATCAGAAACATTGTGACAGTGTACAGTTACACTGCCAAAGCAACACATTGTTTTCCTCAAAAACATAAAATAACTGGCGGTCACCCATCTTGTGCTTTGCTTTCATGCCAGACAAACAAAGTAGGAGTCCTTTTCATTTAAACAAAGAATATATCATTATGGACAAACGACTTCACTCCCTTTGAGGTCACTCCAACGGGCTGTGTATGAATCGCTTCTCGAATGCAGCCCGACACGCTAAGGCACCACGTGACGCCGTGCACGGATCTGTGCCGGTGTTGATGGATTTGAACCCCCTATGCGTGACAATGTCTCAAATGTCGGTATCCAAACTATGTCACTGAACCCTCAGATGTGGAGAAAAGGTTGTTATTTGTGTTTGTTGGTGACATTTTATATTTATAAAAGGAATTATAGTCATGTAAACATGCACACATGCACAGCTAAAAAATGTGTTGTATTGTTTGTGAGAGAAATGTAATTGAATGCAGATTTGTGCTGTTTGAAACATTCTTGTTTGCAACAGAAACTTTGAGGAGGGTTGGTTCTCTGCTATGGCTGAACCACCAGGTGTTGTTGTGGCCTTCGAGCAGTACGGACAAAACAAAACCACCCACTAACTGAAGGCCAGCAGTTGAAATTTGGCATTTTACACTGCACTCCTGTATTGTGTTGAAATACTGTTTATATTCTAGCCATGAGAGGATGCGGTCAAATCTACAGTATCTTCATTTGCTTTAATAGCTACAGAATAAATACGGGATGGCACTCTAAATGATTACTGCTGATCTGACATCATGTAACAGTGATGAATAAAAGTGATCATGTATGATCATATTGAGTGTTTTGCCCATTAGCTTACAGTGAAATCTATTGTCAGTCGCTATCAGAATCCAAAGGGACGCTGGTTGCAACAACTTGCTGACAACTTACAGTACACAGTAGCGTAGAGTACACATTTGAATGTTTATTTGTATAGGGACAAGTATGGAGCATAAACCGATGCCACACACCACAGCATTTATAGCTTAAGCTAATTTGCCCGTCCCTAGGCTTGCAGATGTTTCATTAAAACCAGCAGGTTGAGTATTATGCTCACTGAAAAAGATTGGTTTGCATGTTTGACAGGTGGAATAAATATGGCTGATGCTTAAAAACTAAAAAAGGTATGCAAGAAATTATAGATAATGACATAAACCTTTATGACATGTACCCCTAACAGCCAATTATCCTGTTTTCTATCACATTAAGAGGATACACTGGATGAATGCACTTTATAGTCTGCTTCAGTTTTGTCAATTAGGGATAAACATGCAGCTGGGAAAGTTTTAGTGATGAATACTGCAAGATTTAAAAAATGATTTTCTTTTCAAGAGGACTAATTTCTATTTGTTTTTCTCATTTCAAGACCTGTATAAAAGTCCTAAGGGAACTTTTTTTTTATCATTCACACTCATTATAAAATGTCAGATCTAATGTGAGTAACATTTAGGGGAAAAAGATCTGAGTTGAGCCACTTAAAGCTGCAGAGTTATGATGGTTTTCGTCAGCCTTGTCCATTGAAAGCATTCGTCCCTCTTTGCCCTCCTCTAAGTCTAAAGAGGCTGTAAAACCCAAGCTGCTTATTCACATAGAGACCTTCCAGCCCGCAGTCACTGCCGGTGACCCCACTGACACCAGACGTCAGCTCAGCTACTGCAGAGACAGAAACATCAGCCCGCATGCTGAGCGACTTAGCATATGACCAGCTGTCGCTGTAGGGAGTAGGGACAGATATTTATTTTACTTTACCGGGGTGACCGCTGCGTAAAATGTGTGTTTCTCTTTAGTGATCTACATCTCGGGGCTCCAGGAAGTCGAGTACAGAGGCAACAAGGCTGTTAAGTTAGTTGTGAAACCTTTCCAAACCTTTCAAATGTTACAATCCACCTATGTAATTCCACTTTTTTTCCCTGTATATTTCATGGGTTCATTGTTTTAGCAAGTATGTTTACATACGTGTTTCTTAAGTGTCTCTTACCTTTTGAATTTCTCAGCTAAATTCTCCACAAAGTAGTAGATTTCCTCCCAGTGATTCTTCACACTGCCAGACCTAAGACGAGAAAAACAAATCATGAGTTGTGTTAAGCTGTCATGAATGCCCATACAGTGGTTGAAAACATAACAATAAGAACAAGAGTAAGCTAAGAATAGACTTAAAGTAGCTCAATGCTAATCAAAATACAGCCAGCATAAAAGCTGTGAAGCACATTTACCCTTAATCTAAGAGAGCAGATTGCTTAAATGACTGTAGCAGTTGTAAAATATAATTTCTGCATATATCTGTGAGTTTCAAATGATTAGTTCAGCTAGAACTCAGTCAAAAATATCAAGACTTAAGCTATCTATCAGACACACACTAACCTCCATATGGTAGAGTAGTCAAACGAGAAAAATTACAGCTTTGTTAGCCAAAAACGACGGGGTAAAATCATCAGCTCCAAAACAAGAACAAGCTGTGGTATGTATTCTGGGCAAAACACAACTGTTCAACTTGTCACAGTAGCTTCACTATCTGTCGCAATTATTTGTAACAAAAAGTATTGTTTTTTTGTTTGTTTTTTAATAGAAGGAATATTACTTTATTCCATTTGCTGTCTCGTTAGCAACCGATAGATAACTAATACATCCTTTATCTGTTACTAAACCTGGAGGGAAGGAAATCAAATCTAAATTTCATAAAGAACCATGGAGCATCCTGTTTTTGTTTATTTTATAGAAGGAATATTACTTTATTCCATAGTTACTATCAGCCGCTGTTACTAAACCTTGGAGGGAAGGAAATTAAACCTAAATTTCATAAAGAACATTGATCATCCCATTTATCTATCACAAACACTACAGGGGGAATAACTTAAAACAATTAGCCTGCACTATACATTAGGGGCCTTTTGAGATAAAAGAGGCTGGCGGCGTGGTCTGGTGTGTAATTTAGCACCCTCCTGTATCCTGAATGAGCCCCTTAAGGCTGAGGAAATAGGTCTTGGTCTCCCCAGGGGGACCTCCATAAAACTGGACTATTATAAATAAAAAAAACTCCCTAAGGAGCCACCTTCATTTCCTCTGGGCGGACTGAGTGTATGTGTGTGTTTGTAGCAATTTTATTAAGTGTGAGCATTAAGGGAGAGGGCTTCCGGGATGATGTGACCAGTCAGCGGGTCATCCGTTAGCTAACGAGTCGGCCAGAGAGATGACACAAGGGAAATGAGCTAATTGACTGTGGTCAAACTAGAGGCCTGTTTAGAGGATGAGGCTTACTTAGAATACAGTGCACGGCCGACTGAATGTTATTCTAGGTGCTGACTAAACTGATGCAACAGGATTAGACACATTGATGTGTGGTTGTTTCTCTGTGTGGGACGGAAGGTCAACACCATTTTTTGATCCTCAGGGATTAGCTGGATTTCAATTTATTGGAGTGTCCATTGACATGCAGTCCTCCGAAGAGTCTTTACTTCTGTAAAAGCCAAACATATCTTTGTTTTTTAGGCCATTGTTGACCGCAAGAAATCGTTATTTTGAAACAGCGTGTTTTGGAGTTAATGGGAACCAGACTAAACACTGACTCTGTTACCCTAGCTCACCTTTTAGTTGTATCAGTTCCCACCACACTCAAAATATATCTATTTGAGAATCACGTCTAGACATAATAAACAGAATTAAGTATTTCTGGCTCATGGGCTGATGAGATAACATTTGTTCAGTAAATGAGATTACTAGCAACAACGTTTATTTTCTGTGCAATGTATTTTGGTTATTTGGATATTTGAAGAAAGAGGAGCCGACACAGCTTTAATCTTTGGAAAACAGCACCTGCTACGCGGCCAAAACTTGAGACGGAAATGAATTGTGACTAATGTTATTTGCCTTGCAATTGAGTGTCTCGGAGGTTATACCCTATGGTGTTTTTGTGTTATTGCTTGGAAGCGGAGGGGTAATTATTTGGGCAGGTTGACACAGCCAGGGGATACCAGGGACTTTCCCATCATGCCTCAGTCATTTAAGGTTCTTTATCCTGCCAGAATCTAAATGCTCTTTTGGTAGATTGGACAATGTTAGAAGAATACTGTGTGTTCGTAATCTTCTAGTCCCCAATTTTCCACTTTAAAGAGGCAACAAGAAAGCTTTTTACTGTGGCACCGCTCATTTAATATCTCAACCTAATCTCACAGGAAGGCGTATAAATAGCACATAGTCGTTACACAGACATTCCACTTGTCATGACGACGCATTTTCGTGCATAATTTTTACGCCGCATTTCGCATGTCATTTGTATGCCACACAATAAAACTACATCCTCAGTTTGAGGCAACAAAACCACTTAGTTGGGTTTAGCAAAAAGGTCATGGTTGGGCTTAAAATAAGTATAAAAGACATACGGAAACAACGCAACAACACGTCACAAAACTCACTAGAAAACATGTGACAAATGTCACTAACTTACAAAACAAAACACCGGTCTGGAACACCGATCTGGTTAAAAGTCGAGTGTTTGTTGGACCCATCCACCTCCCCTCCTGCCCGCCATAAGTGGTCTTTCTTGCTTTTTATTCTACATCACTGGCTCTGAGCGTGGCATATTTATGCAGATGCGTTTACATTAGACTACATGGAGTACAAATGACATGCCAAAAGCAAGAAAGGTGTTCATATTGCACGCTAAATGCCTTGGGCATTATCGTGGCATTCATACGCCTTTTCCTGCGAATGGGCTGAACATCTGCAAGAGGTTGATAGTGTTGTTGATCAGCAATTACTTTTGCAGATGCTGAACTTATTGCCATTCAAAACTCATCGCCTACCAAACAAAATCTCTGCTGCTACGAGAATTTCAAGGAGAATCAACAGTAGCTGAAACTACAGCCAGCTCATACTCAAACATCATCGACTTAAAATCCAAGAGAAACAAACAGATTGATTGCTCAGAAGGCGGCGAGCTGCTAAAAAGGAAAACAAGTTTCTAAAAACACCAAGAATCTTGCAGAATGAGAAGAGTATTTCACCTCTGCCAAAGCTGGAGCTTCAGGCTCACTCGGGCCACCCATGCTGGTACGTAATATCTAGACCCTTACTCCAAACACAATAAAAGCATCCACAATATTGTAATGTAAGTTTCAGTGTTTTCACTTGTCTAGTCTGGACAGATCAACTAAACATCCCACCTAAGCATTTTCTCAGAGTTATTGTTGATCTGATGACTTGTTCCCCCCACATCAAGGCTGACTGAGCAAAGAAAGAGGACAAGACCTTACAAGCTCAACAAAATCCTCCCAAAATATAAAAAGCTTGAGGTGAAGGAGGAGAGATGTTTAGCTTGGATGTTCAACAAAATGTGCAGCGCAAACAGAAAAAGTCCCACGAGGATTGCTTACACACACACATACACACACGGACGGCCTCTGACCTGAAGGAACGGCAGGAGCCAATTTCTTTTGTAAATTGTTCCATTACAGCAACAGAGGAGGAGGAGGAGGAGGAGGAGGAGCGGAAGAAGAAGAAGAAAGTCTGGTGAAACTTTTCTGCAGCTAATAGTCACGTAGAGGTGTGGGGATCATTTTTGAGTATTTATTTAACATCAGGGTGAATCTAAGGACTCCCCACCTTTGGTTTTCAGCTGCTTATCTTTATTTCTGAACCACAATGGCTCTTGTTTGCATTGGAACAGCCCAATTGTCTGAGGTGGCTGCAGTCGTGGGACCGAGGCCTAGCTTGCAGTTTCACTCACCTGTCCAAACAGCTTTGGGAAAGGAAGTGGGCCATTTCATTCTATGATTCTTGATGAAACTATTTTATGCGGTACGTCTTTTCTCCCCCTAAATCCTTTGATCTAATTTTAATGGTCCGAGTTGAGCCCTCGAGTTCGGCGGTTTGGGGTTTGGACACGGAAAACAAAGGTATCGAGAGGTGAGGGGCGTTCCAGTTTGGCTGACAAAGTGATCAAGCCCCGACAGCAGTTTGAAGTTATGTCATAGCAAATCGTCAAAGCCGAGCGACAGTGTTTTCTTGATCACACAGATTTCTCGGAGCAAGATGAAGAGCATGTGTCTGGCCTCGTGCCATCTGAGGGCTGAGAGAAAAAGAAGCAAAAGAAAAGGAAGGAGAGAGCAAGGGGAAGATGAAGAGCCTTATCGTACAGTAAATTCATCTGACTGGGAGTGAGATAACGCAAACTTGTCTGCCAGAGGAAACATGCCGATGATTTGATGATAACTTAGGCCAAGTTTCTCTCTCTGACCCCCTTCAGTGTGCTTCAGCCAACACAGCTGGCATACAAAACAGCCTGAAGCATCAACACCACCAGACAACCAAAGCAAGGTGTAAACAACTGATTAAATCACTGTGTGGTTAACATATTTTAACTGACTTCACTTATTCACGGTACACAAAGCTGGGGTGCCCGTGTGGCCTCAGGGTTTTAAGGCACTGACCATGAACCACAGTGTCCCTGGTTCAAGTCCAGCTGGGCACCACTGTTGCATCTCTCTCCACCTCCTTACTGTTCTCTCTCTACTGTCAACTCTCTAATAAGAATATGAAAAAAGCTTACCATCGACTGAGCTGAGGTTGTGGATTGTAATTACTTTGGAACCATTGACAGATGTTGGCCTCGTCTGTGTAGATTTATCTTAATCCAGATAGTAAAATGCCAAACAAAATTTAAAACTATCCACAATATGTGGTAAAAACAGTTTCATTAATAAGACATTAAGGCTGCCAGAGGGGTTTATTTCAGGTTGGGTTTTGCTTAATTGACAGTCATACAGCTGTGGTCAATCAACTCAATCACCCAGGCACCTGTTGCTCAAATTAGCATCTTCATAGCTCTTGTAACTGGCAAAGACGATCCTAAAGGAAACCAAAACCCAGGTTTGGGCCTAAATTATTATACACAGTTTGGCTACTTAAGTCCCTCTGCCGCTACATTCAGTACATTTAACATTCAGGGCAGGGATAGTGTTTCCAAAGAGCTGTAGGCACAGAGGGAGGTAATACGCATCATTACTGTTCAGCGATGCTAAACAGACCGTGTCAAGAGGAGACAGGAATTTGCTAAGGGTCTGAGAATAAAAACATCTTCAGTCATCTATAATAATGCCTTTTTCTGCTGACTGGATGATTTTGCAACTGCTGGTTCTGCGATGAATCAGATGGTGTATGTGTGTGTGTGTGTGTGTGTGTGTGTGTGTGTGTGTGTGTGTGTGTGTGTGTGTGTGTGTGTGTGTGTGTGTGTGTTGAGGAGAGCATACAGTAGAATTCAGAGAGGTTAGACAGATAGACAGAGACAGAACAGTAAACAGTACTTGTAACTACAGTACAAGTAATATGTACATTTATGCTGACCATTTTAAAATAGAGGCGATGCAGTTTTTCTAACTTTCCAGCCGTTCACTGGTTTCTATTTATTTCCATACAGGATGTAAATCAATTAGCCGACTCTTGACGCATTCTTGAACTGTGCTGTGAATCACATCTTAATGTTCCATCACGGTGAATGCCAAGTCTGAATTAATGCTTGCCAGTGTTACGTTATCATTGCAATGTAATACAGTTTAAGTGGAGATTGATTTAAAAGTTGCATTGCATTATCACATAATGGTACTGTACTTGTCAAGTCAACTTTATTTATGTAGCTAAATATCACAAATCACAATATTGCCTCAGAGGGCTTTTCTTGACGTAGAGAGTCTAAGAATAACGGTAAATTTCCGAGGGCGTCTCAACGCTTTCTATTCATTTCCTATTGAGAGTAGAAGATGGATGTGTGCAGTGCATGGTGGGAGTGCCGCGGCGAGTTTGGACTGGGAGTTGCGCTGCGTTCACCAGTCTGTATTTTAATAAAGTTAAAAAAAATCTCAACTTTATGCAAATGAGCCAATCCAGCGCAGGGTGCCTGGTTCACGAAACTAGGTCCAAGCTGTAAAACTAGGCGATCTAGTTCTAAAATGAAACAAGATTCAGCGGTGGCATAGCCTATTTCAAGCTTTAAATGTTTTCAGAAGTAGGTTTTAGTGGACTGTTTAACGCAATAACATAAAGTTTACGAGCAGGCCGCCAATTTTTTTCCTGTTTGAAACGGCGAGCTGAGAACCAGGGACTAATCAAGTGCATTCCATGATGTGGTACGTCACCAGTGGGAAGTGGCCAGTTTAGTGGAGCAGCGAGTCCCCTAGCGTCTTCGCCGGATCTGGAGGACATGTAGTATAAGAGTTTATAGAGTGATCCAGGGATGACGTATTTTTTTAGGCCAACCAGGAAGTTAGCATCACCCTGGTTCCCTCAACAAAAAGCCAACGGGATTTTATTAGGTTTTTGGATTCTTGCAGAAAATCAACTCTGTGGCAAACACAAGTTGATGATACTTTAAAGTTTTGTTCAGCAAGATAATCTTCACAAATGAACACCACTTTTATGATTTTTGAAGTGTGAATGCAACTGCCAGAAGTAAAAAGCTAACATTAGACTACAAACAAACTACACAATGGTCGCACGAGCACGAGTACACACAACAAGACTGTAATGGCGGACGAGTCGGCGTGATGATGTTTAGTAGTCTCATTTAGCCGCTTGTTAGCAAACGCCTTTTTTAGGACACATTAAGGCTTCAAAATTATTGATGCATTTTATATCGTAGAACAAAACCTTTAATTCTCTTAAGCTTGTGTTAACCACAGACCTTATTTCAGGCATCTAACTAAAAACCCATTAAAAAAAACCATTGATTTCAAGATAAGGGAACCGGAAGGGCTAAAATGCTAACTAGATTCCAGGTTTTATGACTCTAGCACCCAATAGCCATGCTATAGTGGCTCTGTGAGGCTGTACTTAACATGCTAACTATGAATACATTTTACCTGCTTACATTCACTTGTTGGTACTAAAAACAATATGCTGCAGGTTAGTTGTGGAGATATTGTTAAGATATCTGGACCAAAGTGGTGCACTGACGGACTAAGTTGCTGGTGATAAAGCTTGAAAAAAACCTCACTGTAAGCTACTTGTCCAGCACCAACAGACAGACGGACAGAGTCAGCAACTAGCTGGTGAACTTAAGGGAGAATTCAACCAATACAGATTTTCTCAGGAGTTGGTGTAATCCTAGACAGAGCTAAATAAGAGATAGAATATTGGACTTCCATGCGTCAGATGGCCGGAGACACGCCTCCAAAGGGATACTGGTTGGTTGGGTGTGAATGGGCAACAACAATTCATATCAACTTAAGGTGATGCGTCCACAATATATCTCTGTGCACTTCCTCTGCTTCCCCCATGTGTCTAAGCATATCAATAAATACTTTAAGGCTTTAATGTGCCTTTAAATGAGAAAACAGTTGATGTTTCAAATAAAGCTGATCGTGTGTGTCTAAGGGCCCTAAAGCGGACATTTTGAAAGTCAGGGAATTGTTGACTATGCCTGCAACCCTGTAAATGTAGCAAAGGATATTACAGCTGAAGCGTGTTTTGTTTCAAGCCTTATTTAATTTCTCAACCAAGTCCCCTTTTAACTACCCAGCAAGCACTTCTCTCCCAGAGGGCAACGGGATGACGGCATGTGGGAAAAAGCTCCATCGGTCTGAAGCCTTAGCGGCTCTCAGCTTCGTTCTCACGGTTCAAAGTGTCGAAGGAGGAAAATCAAAAAAACTGCACTAAGGAGGCTGTCTACCATTCCAGCTGGTCCTCGCCACACCACCCCAGCCTGCAGCCAATGACGGTGCTCCAATTTAACTGACTGGGCACAAGGATTTGTTTGTTTAAAACCACTAACCTACTTTTACAGCCATCGCAGAAGTCAAAGTCTTTACTGCGTGATTGCTGAGCTAATGCTGCACGTCTGTTCCAAAACCGGGAAGAATTGTTTGGAAAAAAACGATTGGATAAGTAGCTGGTGGAAAGGCATGTGAGATGTGTGTCAAAAGATAGATTTTTCTGACTTTATCTGACCACCAAAAACGTACATTGTCATGCATTTTCTTCTGTAGAGTCAGAGTTATATGTATCAAATATTTCTAGGGGTTCTGGATGAGTTAAAGTGGCATTCATTCCCTTTAAAACCTATTGTCTTGCTTTTGTCTCTGGGGGACTTCAGACAGCATGAGGATCATTTAACAATACATTTCTTCCAACACCAGACCGGCAAACTGCAAGAGACAAAATGACAAAACACAGAGCGGGTGTCATTCCACAGCTAGAACGTATTCCACTGCGAGACATATCCAAAATATTTATGGACTGCAGCTGCAGTTTGGTTTTTCCGCTGACTTGCCAGAATTCAGGCAGCATGACCAAACACCCAACCGGTGACTACGTCAATAA
>CAKALG010033955.1:0-13764 GCA_916700815.1 Helicolenus hilgendorfi | reverse complement strand
CACCCCCGTCCCTCCATCCATCCATCAACCCATCCCCCTCCTGGCCACCATCCACTCTGGCTGACTGATAGACAAGAGGAAATGAGAACATTCAGTTGTTAAAATAATACGGCTCTGTCGGGCCTTATGTCACGTTACAGACTCAGTGCTTTTTAAGTATCGCTGCTACTGTGTCCATGTTGCATCAGGCTGGGGTTAGAATCCAAATTAGGTGAAAGTGAAATTTGTTACAGTATATGTACAAAGCAGCAGATTGTGAAAATGCTTGTCAATCAATCAAGGTCATTGTTTGTTATGTGGTAGCAGCAGCGGTAATTACATTCCAGCCCAATGCAAGTGAGGAATAAGCGTTTCTGGCTTTAAGGCCAACACGGCTGCAAGTCAGGAAGTGATCTAATAATAGGAAGGTGTGAACACAGTATATGCTTGTTATGAAAAAGTGCACAAAAAAAGAGAGAGGGAAGGAAAATGGTTCAGCTAGCCAACAAATTTATAGTGGCAAAAAGAAAGCATTCATGTGCCCTTGTTGACTGCTGACTGCAACAGAGCCAACAAACCCTGAATTCTCCTGACAGTGTCTGAGGGGTCCAAATCCAATCCCATCCAATTCTGGTTGTTAGTTTACAGCGAGGACGACCTTGCACAGTGCTGACAGTCAAATTCTTTCCAGGCTCTTTAGTGGGTTTTATAATTGTTATACCTCACTGCGCTATAATGTTTTTAAAAAAAAGAGTTTGCAGCTGAATGTCAACGAAATAAAATGATTCAAAACTTCCATATTCTATAATGTGTACGATGAATCCGCCCTCTGCAGATTTAAATTGGTAAGACAAAGTAATAGTAATCATTGCTGTCCCCAAAATGTCCCCATCTGGGCCAATCAGCAACAAATGTGTCACTTTATTTTGAAATGTAATTTCCCCTTGGACCAATCAGTGTAATTCTTAATGCCAGAAAGTGGTGGCGAGATGCATCATTTTCCAAGTTTTGTCAAAGTGAGATCAGTCATGTCTGATGTTTTGTGTTTGACACATAAATGAGCAAACAGATGTTGCACAGCTCCTCCTTGGGCTCATCTGTGTAATTCTGAAAATTTGAAAACACAGCTGCGAGTTTCATCATTTCCTCAAGTTTCAGCAGAATCCAACAAGTAAATACTGTGGCGCGCCTCTAATAGGCCAATCACTTTAATTTTAAAAAGGCATTGCATTATTTGCTACAAAGAATGCTCCACTACTCTTTTATGACTCTACCAGTAACGCCTTGAATGCTACCTGTATTTATTAAAGGCCATAGATGAAAATGACTATTCATAATGTTAAAGGGGTCACTCATAGTGACAAAATCATAGAGAATTATCACCCAACTCCCAAATGTCCCCCAGCTCTACGGAGCATTTCAGCTTTTTTAAGCTCATTGTTTTAGTTTTACCACCCGCAAATTTACTGTTTTGGTTCACTCTCACCGTTCTCATCAACCTCATTTCCAGCAGAAGTATTATACAGACAAAGCTAGCGAATAGCGGGTAAAAATAGTGGAGTATTTAGCAGCTAAAGAGCCAGATATTTCCCTCAGAAGTTGGTGGAGACCAAAAACAGAGCTAAAAGGAGAGTGAATATTAGACTTACATTCGCCAGGTGGCCTGAAACACGACGTCAAATGAATGCTAATGTTGTTTTGTGTCTGCTGACTGCGTACATAGGCAACTGTCTGCTAACATGTTCAACTTCATAAGATGATAATATGTTGTTGTGTTTAAAGCTTGTTTCTGGTGCCTAAAAGTGGCCAAAAAACAAATTAGAGCTGGTCAGAATCAAAGCATTTGCTTTTTTACTTACACTTGAATGACTTTTTTTTTTTCAAGCATTTTAGTATAACTAGTATAGCAACACACTAATGATGGCGGCGCTTAGCTGCTCTCTGCTTAGCTGAAAAATTAGAAAACAGTTGCTACTTTTTGGGCTGCATAGGGACAGCAAACATCTCTAATTATTCTCTGCTTATAGCCATTGGCAAATATACTTGATACCAGTCTTATAGTATGACTTATAGTGTGACTATCAAACAAGCTGAATTTTCACTGTGGTCAGCGTCAAGCTGGAAATCACACCAACAATACAGCTAGCGGGTGCCTGGTTCTACAGAAAGTGTAGTCAATTGCTATCTTGTTCCTGTTGGCACTGGCTGTTTAGTTCAGTTTATCTTTGAAGAACATTTAAAGCCCCCTTGTCACACACACTGGCACTCTCTGGTATCAGAGCCTCATGAAAAATGGGTTTCTGTTGGCTAGAATCTGACAAAAAAAAGTGACTGGGTTTCTGTTTGCCCAGCAGCTTCCAGTCTTTATGGTTCGTGCTAGGATGTGTTTTGTTATTGAGAGCTGTGTGTCTCTGTCGTCTACACATCTTGCAGTGCAGGAGGTGGCTGGGAAGCTCTGTTACAAACTTTTGAACCAACTACACCTACACTGAATTGTAGTTTCTAGCCTTAAAATAGTACTCCACTAGTTTAGTGTTGCACTCCTATAATATTGTTGGACTAATGATGGACAGTTTGAATAAAAGGATAAAAATTAATGCAGCAGAACTACAGATTGTATGCTTTGTTTCACACATTCTTCCCTGTCAAAACCTGGTGCCTACATTACCCACAATGCAATCCACTGGTGACAGTTCAATCAGAGATTTGGGTGTGTTATGCTAGTAGCAGTTAATGTAGCCTCGAGCAGCTAGCCACCATCAGAAATGAGGAGCGGGCTACATAGCCTGGTAAGCTAACTTCTTGCTAACTCCACACACAAACATATTTTTTTCATTCTTAATCTTGCAGGCTTCAGCCTCAACCGACGCTGACTCAAGTGACATCACTTGAGGCAATTCAGCAGATTTTGTGCAGCTTCCTCTGGAGCCTCAAAAGGCTTTATATTATATATTTGATATATTATATAGCATATGCAGTAGTACTCCCCAAGACCTATATACAGGCATGGATGTGTAAAATCTGTGGAGTTCCCCTTTAATGAGAACCGCATTTCACAGTGGAACGATTAAAGGAATTACAATTCATCTAAAACATTAGGCACCAGACCTTTTTGCCTAATATTACTGAACAGAAAAATTAGATTTTAGATACTTTTTGATATTACTTATAATTGGACCCTTACTTTGGACACAGAAAAATAACAAACCACTTTAAATATATTGAACATTCCCAGAAAATAGTTGTGCTGACATGAATTTTTTTTAGCTATCCTCTATGTGGGTTTATTTTTCCACAGTTCTGTCCTCCGTTGCAGTGCTTTCCAAGCATTACTCCAATACAACTCCCTGCTAAAAGTTCAAATGCAACATATTAAGAATATCAAATGTCAATGTACAGCAGAAAGTGAACAACTGACTAATCCAGTGAGTCAAATGGACATCCACTTTTCATCTGTCTCGAGATCCAAAATGTTCAAGCACATTCCACAGATACAGTATGATCTCTATTTACAGCTCATCCATGGATAACTCAAAGCACAATCTTGTTACACGAGTTGCACATGTTCTTACCACCGCATTAAAGCCTCCTAATAAGCGTAGGTGTCACCCCTGTCTCTGGTGTCTGGCCCTTTGCGTTTGCTCTGTGAGTCCAGAGATGCTTGGGAGGCACAAGCAGCCAGTCGGCAAGAATTAGAGCAGCGTCCATGATTGTGCTGACGTCTGCAAGGGGCTAGGCTGGAGATTAAGCCCAATAAAAATGTGTGATTTGTTGCTTTCATATTTGGAAGATGTCAGCTTCAATTTGAGCTAGCACGCTGCCTTGAGGCGGGCTGGGTGACAAATATGAAGGATGCACTGATGAACTGCTGGCAATCAAGTGTTAGTTCTCTCATCCACTATATGATGGCAATGAAAACCTCCACACATTGTTACACAGAGGTTTGGCCACAGCTAATGCTATCAGTTTTTTTTATACAATATCATAAATCAGCTAAAAAAAGAAGGGGGTTTGATTTATTTATTTATTCATCTTTTGTTCACTTGCTATGAATCAATTATTCATTTATGTTTCTGCTAAATGTTGCTTCACAATAACATATGCAGCACTTTAACCCATTTCAGTGGTCACTGTCACCCTACATGTCTCTCCAGGGCTATTCATTTGTATTTTTTTATATTACTGTTGGGTTATTTGTCCAAACTAAAATATGGTTGTCTTGACCCAGTGTTAGACACAACAAGCTCAAGTTTCATTAAAATGGTACCAAATTTATTGTTAGTTGTACAAAAAAATGTGTACACATATTTTTAAAAATCACTAACAAATAGTGACATGTGAGTTTAAAAATAGCTACAGATTATAACAGTTTGCAACCATACCATATTTTAGTTTGGGGAAATAACCAAAAAGTAATATTAAAAAATAACTCCTTGTTTTGTGGTGTGTTCTACCAGTTGGTGCTGGGTAAAATTAAAAGGTAACTTCAATACTTTTCAACCTGGATCCTATTTTCCCATGTTTTTGTGTCTAACTGACTAATAGTGACAACATTTTCTGAAATTGGTCCAGTACTGAGGGAGAGTGCTGTAAACGGCAGCTGCTCACAAGCTGCAATGTAATCCTATTGGGGCAAGCTGGCACCGTCATTTAAGTCCACTAAGAGTACTTGTTTTTGCCCTGACAGGCACTGATTGTTATTATAAATGTCTGATATGATGGAAAAAGTTTCGTTCTGAAATCTAGCAAGGTGATGTGTTGCCAGAAGACAACGGTGGAATAGTGGAATACATCCATGGTGGAAACACTAGTGCTAGCCGGGCAGAGCTTGTTATGTTGAAGTACAGAAGGCAAAGCTTAGTGTCGTCTTAAACATTTTCAATGTCATGGCTGAATATTTAGATGATTTTTACAATGTGGATGACGTCTTTTAATTTGATGGCCGCCGGTATTTATTTGAGCCAGAGTATACGGATATTCAGATTTCACATCGTGACTTCTCCTTGAGCGAGACTTGGACACAATAAAAAACCTGATCAAGTGAGAGGTAAATATTTTTTTTTATTTCTCTGTAGGGTCATTTCCATAATGTTGTCAGACATTTATAATAACAATCTGAGTGTGTCAGAAAACAAGTGCTTTTTAGTGGACGTGACGTTACATTGACACTGCTCACTTTCCCTCGCAGCTCATTTACAGGGTTATCCTTCAATACTGGACAAATTTCAGAAATTGGCCCTATTAGTCAGTTAGACACAAAAACATGGGAAAATTGGGTCCATGTTGAAAAATACCAAAGTTAACCATTATTGCATTGGTACTATATTAATCAAAATTACTTTTAGTGTGTACTCAATAGTGGTGCAACGGTTCAACGAGTCCATGGTTCAGTTTGTGTTGCGGTTTTTGAGTCACAGTTTTGGTTCGGTTTGTTTTTCACATTAAGGAGCAGAAAAACACTTTAATTTCCAAAGTGTTTGAACTCCAAAATATATACTTGAATTGGATTGATTGATTGATTCATACTAATGAATGATATTTCTATATTATATTAAGCCAAAACACTGATTTTATACATGAAATAAGGCAGGCTACTTAATGGTCCAGTAGGCCTATGTTCAGATAATTGTCTCCTCTATGTCTGGCATCTCATCAAATAATTAGCAGGCTTGCATTTAATAGTGGTGCAGCGCTTCAACAAGCCCACAATTCGGTTTTTACAGTCATCGAACGGTTTGTTTTATTTACGGTTCGGTTTTGCATCCCTGGAACTCAAAGCCCACTGGCTCACTGGTAAAGTTATAAAATTAATCAATGACCCTTTTCACAGCAAGGCAGTAGTATCTGTAATTATGAAGCAATTATTACAAGTGAATATCTAAAAGACAGAAAAAGGGGGAGAAATGGGGTTAGGATCATCTGAACGGTATCAGGAGCAAGGATCGACCGACTGTTTAAGATTCTGGAAGTTTGAAAATACCTCATGCATTATAAGTGAAGCACTACCCCGAGTTCCCCGAGTTTAATCCTTTCTGCAAGTGCTTCATCAACCTTCAGCTTTTCTGACAAGACAGAAGTTTCAGCATGTATGATTAATAAGATACAAATGTGCAACTGATATTTGATAAATGACTTTGGTTTCATATTCATGATGTACAATGAATATGCAGCACCAGGGGCTTAGGCCTACTTGATTGATCAAATGTATTCCATTCATCACTTATTTTTTGCTTAATTAGCATATTTGAAGCAACACCATTAACAGTGGAGGACTATGGGCTATTTGGAAGATATGATGTATGTAGGAGAGCAGACATACATGCATTCCTCTTTGTCTTGTATGAGCTCACATTCTCAGGAGGCTGAATTCATTATAAATCATATTTTACAGCTTATTATTTAGCAAAAAAAAAAAAAGGTACAGCTTTTAGGCACATCATTTATCACAGCTTTTATGCGCCGAGTATTTGCTCATCCACATTTTGAAAATAATATCATGTCAGTAAATCTGCGATAGTACAATGCAGGTAAAAGGACAAATGTTCTGATATCTCTGTGAAAAGGAACAGAGAGATGTAATGCTCTTTCTGGGATATTTCTCAGAGGGACGTAATAACCTGAGGACTTTGGGGAGAATAAATGGGAGAAAAGGGAGTTAGGATGTGGGTCATTATAGCTATAAGTTCTAGAGCCCTTCATTAAACACATGAGCTAGTCATTACCCTGCTGCTGTGTGATGAACATTTTGAACCCCCCTCCTCCCTCCTCCTCTGGTTTACAGGCCAGATGATGCAGAGAATCCATGCTTGTCTTGCACAGGGCGAAGCAAAGTCAGGCACAGTGTAAATGTTTTGTGTGTATCCAAGCAGGCAAATTCTGATGCACATTTGCCCTATTACAGCACATCAGCGTCAGGGAGACGCACGCCAGTGCGAGCAAGGAGCGTACACTTATCATTATTTGATAGCATGTTTAATGACAGATTGACAAAGGAATTGCAAATGCGAGTTGGCGTCAATTTTGCTAAGGTCGGGTTTCACTGCGTCTGCAGTGCAAGTGTACTTATATGCATAATTTGATTTTTCAACTAAGCTATTATAACTTATTAGGACTGTTTTAGAAAGTGACTCCAAGCTGGGAAAAATGTGTCAGTGAGACATTTCTGAAGCTTTCTCAGTTTGAGACATTTCAAAACAGTTTAATAGCTAGCTAAATCAATGACGCTAATAGTGATGCTAATCCTATACAGTGCTGCAGGAATGAGTCCTAAAACCCTGAAATGAGTTAGCATTTTAGCACTTCCGGTTCCCTCATCTGGAAGTACATTTTTTTTTTTAATTGGGTTTTAGTTAGATGTCTGAAATAAGGACGGTGGTTAACACAAGGTTAAGAGATTTTAACGTTTTGTTTTACGATATAAAATACATCAGTAAAAATCCCCACTCGTGAAATTTAAAGCTTTTATGTGTCTTAAAAAACACGGTTGCTAACAAGAGGCTAAATGAGACTACTAAACGTCATCACGCCGACTCGTCCACTTTTAAAGCCTAGTTGTGTAGACTCGCGCTCATGTGACCGTCATGTAGTTTGTTTAAAGCCTAACGTTAGCTTTTTACTCTGGCGTTTGCATTCACACTTCAAAAATTATAGAAATAGTGTTCATTTGTGAAGATCGTCTTGCTGAAAAAAACTTTTAAGTATCATAAACGTGTGTTTGCCACAGAGCTTATTTTCTGCAATAATCCAAAACCCAATGGAAAATCCCATTGGCTTTTTGTAGAGGGAACCCAGGGTGATGATAACTTCCTGGTTGGCCTACAAAAATACATCATCCCTGGAGCACTCTTTATGTGTGGCATGTAGATTTTGATTTTGATTGGCTTCACTACCTGAAGAGTGATTTCTTTGAGAGACAGTGTCTGAGATGTGACTTTAAACTAAGTTTTCTCTCATCATGTTTCTTAAAGGATATAGTTTTTATTTAGTTTAAGTTTATAAAAAAAATATTTTTCACTGCTTATTTTCATTTTAATTTCAGTTTTAGTTTACTATAATAACCCTGAACGGGACACACACAGACAAGCTTTGTCACCATGTAACTGTCCAGTGTTCTGGCTAATGTAGAGTACTGCAAAAAATACAAAAAAGACATGTTCACATTTTCTGTATAAACTGTGTCCATGTATGGGCATGTTACTGTGCTTAATATCTCTCATAATCAATCAGTTTAAACCCAAGATTGTGTGTCTGCCTGTGTCTGTATAATTGCAGAAAGCTGACTGTGTTCTGTAATTAGCCATGACATGTTAGATATACGGTGCGATTAACTGTATTAATATGCAAACATCCAAAATGAATTAATATAAAGCACCAAAAGAATTACGGTTTATTTCACTTAATTACCTGCGATGCGCTACCTGGAGTCTATCAGTATTTAATAACTCAGGTATTCCTATTAGAGGGCATTATGTTTATTTGAAAAACCCGGAGCAGCTGATGTGTATTTTGATTTTCCACCCACTACAGTTTATGCGTCTTCAAATGATTGCTGATTGCACGATACAAATCATATTAACCTTATAAGGTTTGCTTTAAATTTTAGATTACAGCCATTTAGCATTTTTGTGTACCAACAATAAATCCCACATTGACTTTGACTTATTAGAGCAAATTATGGTCAGAGACAACTAATTTCCTTCTGTGATTGCACTGATGGGAGCATTTTTCTTTGCTTAGCCTCGGGTGAATCTCGACTAGGTTGTGCTGAATACTCAAAATGTACTTGTAGCATATTTAAATGTATATGCACTGAATGATGATTTGTATCTACATATAGGGAATTGCTGCATAAAAGTCTAAATAAAATCAATAAAAATGACAAAATCTGTGTTGCATGTCCCCTTTTTGTTAGTAAAAAGCCTCACTTTAATTTTCACTTAATAAACACAAACAGACAATAATATTCTCATCTTTTTTTTACCCCCTGCAAAGCCTTCCGCTGCATCTTAAGGACAATGCTTTGCTTCAGTTTAGAATAAGTTGCTCCTCTAAAACATAATGGCCCTACAGACAAATCAGAGATCCATCGGCGAAGAAAGGCACTAAATAATTTATAGCTTTAATCTGCTCACTGAGGTGTGTGGTCTTTGACAGTAATTATAAATGCAGGGAGAAATTATAGCTGAATACTTTAACTGCATTAGGAGTCATCTGATGAACAACGTGATTGCCTGCTCATTTCCAACAATAGGGGGCAAGTTGGTGTCACAGCATTCAAATCAGCACAGTGCCCATGTGCTTTTTCCCATTTGCCATCAAATGTCAGTTGGCCGTTATAAAGCAGAGATTTGATGGGTGGAGGTAATTGAGGACTTGATTGCTCGAAAAGAGATGAATTGCATAAAATGTTTATGAATTTGGAAGGCAATTATTTTTAATAGCCTTGAAATAATAGAGCTGGAGGAAATATGTTTAATTGTTATGATACCATCTTGCAGCAACAGCGGCGGCGTTCACAGGAAAGCAATAAAGTCTGACAAGAAGATGTATCTTTGAGGTGTATCTAAAAGTCATAAAGGTAAAAAGGAATGCAGTGTACTGTACAGTATGAGGATGCTGTCCTTTGTCGCATTCAGCTTCTCCGTGGATTTAAGAACTTGTAATAGATGAGGAAGATATTGTGAATTTTAATATGAGATATAATGCTTTATTTTATGGGTCTGTAATTTCTGAATACTTTCCTGATAATTTCCTTAGAGGTTTGCTGGAATGAACGATGTGATTTGGTAATATTTATTGCAAAAATATGATTTTTTTCGTAAACTATTATTCATTTATTATTGGTAATTTTATGCTTTTATGTATGTTGAATTGTATGTTTGCCTGTAGAATTTTTTTTTCACTTTAGTCAGTGCACAGTAGGTCAGCTGAACACTTAAGATTTCACTAGAAATTAATTGTAATATTTTTAAGTGGAAGCGTTTATATTTTCCCCAATTAGTACCAAATTACCTGGTTCTTTCTGGGAAACTTCCTAGGAAATTATCAGGAAATTACCAAATAATGTAATAATAAAAGTGTTACTGATACTTGCATAACGTGAGTAGAATTTGTTGGTAAAATAAAGATATTTATTGTCCGTCATTTCATCAGCTGATCAGCAGGTAAAACACTGATCTCAGTGATAAGCGGGAAAATCTTAATAATTTTAAAAACAAACTCAAGCTTCTAACTTCGCAAGCAAACAAGTCAAGAGAAGAAAAAAAAGATATACAAGCTGTTATCAAATGTTAACTCTTTATTTGAATAAGTAAAAAAAGGTGCAGGTATCACAGGTATCATCTGTCTTGCTGTTATCCTTGTTGCATGAAACGCACTGTTTTTTTTTTCTTCTAAAATATATTTACATGTGAAATATCCTTGTTTCCAAAGCGCCCTAATTATTTTTGAGTCATGTACAGAATCTGAGTCTAAACTGGTGATTAAACATTTATTAAAGTGCTTTTTTTTCTCTTCTATCATTGCAACACAAAACATCTTTACATAGCAATACACTGTACAGGTCTGCATGTGTGTTATCGTGTGTCGGGCTACCTGTTTTAACAGCTGCACATGTATGCAGGTGTACTGTATCACAGAAGTTGTAAAGTACAATTAGTTAATTATTTTGTCTTCGAAATACAATTGAAACTTGACATATCATACAAATAAATAGTAGTCATAGCCGGGGCTATTGCATGCAAACATCAGCAATTATGTTTCTTCAAGCAGTAATACATTTCATTACTGGTGATGCATTTGAGCAGGGTGCAAAAGTATCTCTTAGTGTTTCCTTATACAATTTCTAACCAGTGTGTCTTCGCTGTCCATGAAATGTTTTTAAACGTCATAATGATGCACACTACACAACGCTAATTGAAAAATGGTTGAAATATCTGACCTGTATTAAAATAAAAAAGGAAGAAAAGGGGGAAAAAAGTGACAATAACATGAAAAACTACTCCCTGTCCATTTCCACATATTGTGAATGGTTGTCGGGGGATTTGCTGTGAGTTTTACTCAAATGGAGTTTGACTGCGTGATTGCTCGCAAATGTCCGACAGCAGAGCTTACATTTGAACTTTGAGTCAGTGTCGTCGTCCGTGACTAGAGCCTCTGTGGCTCTGACGCTGAGGGCCTTCGACAGTTCTGGCTCCTCTACCTTCGTCTGATGCTCTACCGGCATCTTGCACATGTCTTTGATTTGGAACCCGAGATGGGATTCCAGATGGGAAATGAATGAGGTCGGGGACCTAAACTGGGAAGCACAGTCATTGCAGTAGAAGATCGGGTGCCCGGTGTCCATGCTCTTCAGAAATTTGGTCCCTCCGGTTTTCCGCAGTTGGTATTTTACATTTGCTAACCAATGGCTTATGGTGGTCATGGACAATCCGGTGAACTTGGAGATGTGCATCCGTTCCTGAGGGCCGAGGTCTGCGAGCAAGTATTTACCTTCGGAGGTCTGGAAGAGGCTGGAGGCAAACTGAGCTTGCAGGATGAGGAGATGGCGAGGATTCCAGTTTGACTGTCTACCTTTACGCTTGTGGACGGAGTACAAGTCGGCGGACACGTCCTCGAAGCGCCGGACGTCGGATTCCAGTTTCATCGTCGGGATCCTTGATGGTATGGAGGGTTTTGGAGTTGTGGCTTTTGGAAGAACTTTAACCATATCCGCAATGTCGGACAGAGCATATTTCTGTGGCATCGGGGTGGATGGCTGGAGTAGCGAGGAGCTTGCCTTGCTGTGTTTAGACTTCGTCAGGTCTATTGGTTGGTCATCATTAACAAAGAGAAAGCGGTTATCAGGCCTCTTTCTTATAGCATTTCCAAGCATTAAAGCTGGTTTCTCACTGCTACGGTTAATGTCAGCAAAAATAGACTGGGTGTGAGCAGATAGTTTATCTACTCTTGAGTTATTGGGCTTATTTGCTTTGCCCAGATGATTGTTCAGAACTGACTGCAGTGCACTAAGAGGGTTTATGCCAAGTAGAGTTGGAGTGTCACTGAGAGGCTCTGAAGTAGTGCTGCGTCCATTGCTGGCAGAGGGGCTCGGTGTCTTGCCTCTGTCAAAGAAATCTGGGCTCAACTTTCCTTTGATCGCTTCACTCCCTTCATTCATACAGTCTGCATCAAGCTTTGAAGAGGAAGAGGAATCATCCTGACAATCGCTGTCATCATTCTCCAACAGATCAAACTTAATATTCTGACTTTCTTTACCATCGCTAATGCCAACCTTTTCTTTTTTGATGTCCACATTTTGATGCGGTCCCTGGGGAGCCTCAACTCCCACAGCACCGTGATATAACTTCCCCTTTGGGGCAATCGGTCTCAGCTTGTGGTTAAATGTCTGCTTTAGCTGAGTAGGGGGTGATGCAGAGAGAGGGGAGCTTTTGATGATGCCGGAGAGCTGATAGGCAGCGTGAATGCTCGGATATGCACTCCAGCTTGGTGTCCCTGTTTGCGCTTTATTGATGGCAGAGGCCACTGTGTTGGCTAAAGATTTAAGAATGTCCCCTCCTCCTCCCGAGTCCTGTTCAAGATCCTCCTCACGGAGATAAGGGTACTTAAAAGCCCCATTGCCTGGCTTTTGATCCTCACTGTCTTGCTTGTCATCTTTAGCTTCAGTTTCTTCCATTTTGTCTGATGTACCTTCCCCCTGGCTATCCTTCTCACTGCTCCCGGGGGAAGGATTTTTTGGAGACACCTTTTCTCCCTCTGTGTCACTGGCAGCAGGATCAGCTAAACCCTGGATCTTTTCTATGGCCAGGGGATCAAGAGCTAACTGTTTACCCTTTTTAGAGGCAGAGTTTGTGACTTTGATGAAGTGTCCAGTAACCATCATATGTGTGGTGAGTTGCTGAAGGGTGTCATGGGAGCTTCCACACTCCATGCATTTAAGAATCTGAGACTTGCATGTCTCAAACTGCCAAGTGTAACTCGCCCCGTTCTGATAGCCGTAGCGATTATTGTTAGCATTTGAAATGGCGGCGGCCCGTTGCGCCTCGGTGTAGCCAGATAAACCGGTCGTAGAGTCAGGGGAGCAAGGCCTTACCGTGTCAAAGGCCCGTTTCTTTGCTGGTGGCAACAATTTGGCTGTGAGTACTGGGATTGGCTCTTTTAAAGGCACTTTTTGGTAATGCTTAGTTTTAATCATATGGACGCTCAAATCCTGGAGTGAGTCAAAAGAGTGGCCACAGAACATGCACTTCAAAACTTTTTGTGCATCTTCTTTTCCTTCCATGTCTTGCAAATTTCGTTTCCTAGATTTAGAGGACGAAGCAGAGGAATTGCTCTGTTTGGTGTGGTTGCTGTCCTTGTAGTGTCCGGTCTTGTTCATGTGGATCGTCAGCTCCACAAGAGTGTCATAAGCGGCGCTACAATCCTTACAGCGAAATCGGCTGGCTCCCGTGAACACTGAGCCACAGGGTTTGGTGGTTTGCCTGTACAGGTGGACAGAGCTAAAAAGGTTAGGTTTGGATGCAGGTTTTGGGGAGAGTGTCTGCTGCAGGGTCTTAGAGAGGGCATCCTGGTGCCAGTCAAACTCAGTCTTGGCGGTCCCGTTGGTGCTGTCACAGTTGGCTTTGCTGGTGTTTTTGCCAATTTTCAAGTCCATCCCTATCCCCGTCCAGTAGGAATCAGAGAGAAAGTTTGCATAGGCCGCCCTCATCTTCTCCAAGCTGCCGCCCACCTCTTCCTTATGTTTGGATCCGCGGCTCTCCTCATCCTTCTGGCTCTCAGGCGGCGAGG
>CAKALG010033954.1:2608-18817 GCA_916700815.1 Helicolenus hilgendorfi | reverse complement strand
GGCGAACCCCAACCGTTGAGAAGTTTAAAAATATTTTTGGTATCATTATGAAAATGTGGCAGGTTTACCTAGACTGTAGGTAATTAATGGGAAACACTGGATTAGTCACGGAAAATGAGAACCTTTTGTATTAAGCAGCAAAATAGTTGCAAAATGACTTGTTTGAGTTAATTTGCTGTCATCGCATGTCCTGCAATGTGATTATTGCGCATGTGCACATGGCAATGTTGATACTGAAACGGTATATTGTGCAGCCCTAATTGGCAATAGTATAACTATTAAGCAGGACCACTACTGTTTGGGGGTTTTATTTAGTTATTCCTCGTGCTAAACTGGACTGTTAATGGGTGCCTGAAACTGTTAAAAGAGCACAAAAGAGAATATACAGTAAACACTCACATTTTTGCAAAACCATCATGTATCACCAGACGCACGGCAACATCTTTCAAAAAAGACTAAATGAAATATTTGCTTACTTCAAGTACATCAATCAGACTGGTACCCCTGTGGATCTGACGGTTTGTTTTATTGTTTTAGCCGTATCATTTTTCAAAAGTACCCGTCTACTACGCTCTGAAACAGCAAAACCCATTGTTGGTCGTTGACAGAGATAATGTATCGAGACTTTTTTCAATCAAAAGAAAGTGTTGAGCTTGAGCTTCATTCAGGGTGCCTTAGGGACCCCTTCAAAGCAGAGAGGGGGTCTCAGTCATCTTAATGGGGCTCAGGTCTGTGAAAAGCATGAATAATGGGGCAAAAGATGAGGAACTGCAGAGAGGTCACGGCAAACCATATATCATATGTCATCTAATTAACCTTAGCTGTCTCATTGTAGTTGGACAAGCATTTCAATCATGGGTCAGCACCAGGTTTGACTTCATAGATTGTACCGGATACAACTTCTTTCCAGAAAAAAAATGTAACAGAAAAATAATGTTTGAAATCTGCCATTTATCACTTTATGATGTGTGGATATTACTGTGTGCAAACTTTACATGCATATAACATGAAACATGAAATGAGAGGTTCATTTCTCCCTCTCACTGCGAGTGTCACACTGCAGCAATAGTATTGAGATAACGCTTTGTTCACACAGCAGCAGCTGGATCAGGGTCTTCCACCGCACACTGTGGGAGTGAGTTATTGTTCTCCTGGGAAATAAAGTCTAATTGATAATTACAAAGAGAGCAGACAGGACTAAGAATCGGCCCACACATTCTTTCACCACTACAGAAAATGTGCACAGCATGCTAAATACTATAGCAATATTCATGCATATTGCAAAAGAAATGTCTGGTGGTGTATGCGCCCAAATTACACTTCAATCCATGGCAGATGGAAAACAATATTGGCAACATTTGCAAAACTATTATTGTGAGAGCACTTGAAGATATGAATGCTGCACGGTAATAAGGAGTTATTGTACTGTGTACTGAGAATAATGGGCTTTTCACACAGAGGGTGATGGAGTTTCCAGGTTCACTGATTTTTTCCCCTCATGAAGTGGCTAGCCAGTTCCTTGTGGCACTCTGCCGGCCACATCTTTTCATTGATTGTTTGCAAGCGACCAGCTGCTTCACTTAAATGTGGCTGGCAGACTGCAGTGGTGGCACTCAAAGCTATTCAAGTAACAGAATATTATCGGGCTCTATGCAAAACACTCAGCTACTGCACACACCTGAGGCGCAATGTTTCTCAAACACAATGTTGCTGTAAAACTACACCTCCAAAGGCAGCTTTAACAAAAGGAGTGCTCACTGTCAAACCAGCTGCTGGATCGTTTCTGAGAAATGACTTATTATTAATTGAATATTGCGACATCACAAGACTTTAATTATATATCCAACTATGATGTATTCTATGAGAACTATGATATCTTATCGGACAGTGGATGTGTGTGTCTTTCTAAATGTTTTTTATAGAATAATGACACCATTTGTGTTTAGATTGGTTCCCTATGATGCCTCGCTTTCACTATGCAATTCTGTCTGCCACCGGGTTGCGATCTTGCAGGGACAATGAAGGCTTGATTTGTTTTACTAGTTTTATCTTTATCACAGCACTGAGATTGGGGTTTCTAGTTCAAATTGGGATTCTTACAGTTGTTTCTTGCTTTGGACAGTAGCCATGTCGCTAACGCTACCGCTCCCAAACACCTCTGTTTGGAGGGGAGTTGAAAAGTTGTCACACTGTCAGAGCAAGTCCCCTGGATAAGGTGCTAATTATGGATTTTTTTCCTTATCAAACAATGAATGCAAGAATAAAATCAGTTTTCTATATGGGCCAAAAAGGTGTGGTAACAGATAAAGGAATACTCTAAGAGGCTCTTTTTAAGGCTACCAATAGCAAATTCACACCAACAGAGGCCCTATAGCAGCAGCTTATCAAGTGCGTATGGTTAACACGTCGGTAAACAATTTCTGTCTTTTAAACCCAGCAGACACAGGACAACATCCCATTAACCTCTTTCTTCCAATACTAGTATCTCTGAAAGAGGGAAATATGTGAGTGTCTTTAGCTTGTTCACCTTTTGCTGGGAAAGGTAAAGTGTATGTTTGGCTTGTGTGTATGTTTATGTGGGATTGGAAGTTTTTTGAGAGATGTTAGTATGTATTGTAAATGGACCAACACACTGAACATTTGCCATTGGAGTTATTTGATTCCATGTACGTTTAAAAAGATATTTATCATTTAGTGGAGATTTATATGCCAAAGTCCTCAATTTAATTTTAGGTTTTGTGGTAAATTACACTCGCTATAACTTACAAAAAATAAAAAGTACTCAATGTTAAGAAAGGTTCCTATCAGAATCTCAAAACACTTTTCAATCTTCCTCTTTGATAACATCTTAACCTGTAAAACATTACAATATTGCAGGTGGTCTAACTGTTCCACATTCTCCTTGCTGCTTTGTACTCTAACAGTGCACTGGGACTGCAGTATGCACAGTTCACCAACAGATGGTCAATACAGTTAGAAGCAGAGAAAGACTGGTCCCACCTAGGGACCATGCAGGGAGTCTGCAGCTATCAGGTTAATTGTACTATCTGTATTTCTTAGGAATATTTGTGGAGTATTCGTTTTTGTTTAGTGCACTTGCATTACTTTATAGGATGACTTGGTTCTATAAACATATTAGTTCCTGGATAATAATGCTTTATGCACATAAGTAAGTGGCAGAGTTGAAAGAGTGAGAGGGGAGTGTGATGGTGGTATAAATATGTGGAGGGGAGTGATGTAAAGATGTCAACGACTAAGCGTTAATCAGTTAACCGAGAATATTTCTGACCGGTTACGCATGTCTCTCTATAAGTATATTAATTTAACATGGGCGCCGAAAGGAAGCTTCGGTCACGTTAACCAATGGAGCTGTTCAGACAGAGCGTGTGTGTGTCCAGCTGTGACGCTCTCAGAGCGAATTAAAGAGCAGGCGAGAAAGCAGACAAATGAATATTGAAAACGTTTCAATTCAGAGTTATACAGATCATCGATCAAACTATTTAGAACAAATATCAGCTGATAACTATCGGTGGCCGATCAATCAGAGCACCCTTATATGCGGCAATAAACTTCAGCAAAGCTAACAGAAAAAAGAAAAGGCAAGACATTTACAACACAAAACATTAAAATGTCAGCACCTGCAAATGGATAGCGCTTAGAAACGCAGCGCCAAACTTATTGAGTCGATGGTGCACTGGACTAAAAGGAAAGCGCCTCTTGTATTGGATGGTGGGAGAATGACTGAGTAGAGATGGACATGATGAACAAAAATACTGCATATTTGCACTTAGTTGCCAGTTCATTAGGTACACCTAGCTAAAGCTAATGCAGTCTAACAGTGTTGTATTAGACTGCATTGTTGAAACTGTTTTAGAGAGGTGTTGATGGTCATTTAGGAGGCTGTGGTTTGTGGTGCTGTTGAATTGTATTTCGTTATACTGACAGGTGCTTCAATGATTTTGTTTACCCTATTTATATCAATGAGAACAGGCTAAAACCTTTTGTCCAAATTAACTCTCAGTTGAAGATAAATGCAGAAAGGTAACGTTTCCCTAGAATGCACCAAGAACCAACTCTCAAAAAATGTAATTACCCAAGTAAAGTAAATGTACGTATGTTTTTCTTTTATAGATCAAGGCAAAGGGTGAGAGAAAGTGAAAGAGAGACACAGAGAGAGAGAGAGAGAGAGAGAGAGAGAGAGAGACAATAACCGGCAAAGTATTGTACAAAAAAAAAATGCTTTTCAACTCAAATATCTAAAAATAACAAGAACAGAGCACCTCGGATGTCTTGTCCTTTTAATTCTCTAACATCAACGAAGATCAAAATTGCTGATGAAAAGCAATGTAACAAAATAAATTCTGTGATTTGTACTTGAATAAATTTACATTTTAATGCTGAAAGAGGGGAAATAATCTTAACATAGCTCATCTTGGTCCTTCCTTTCAAGTCTGGGTGGTCAGTATAGTTTTGGTTGAACCCTCAAGAACTCTCTAACTTTCTCCTTTGAAGGCGACAGCTCCGTGTGTTTCAAACCTTAGCCCCGCTCTGCTCTCTGACTGACTGACTGGGACACTGACAGGAGGGTTTCTCATGAAAGACTATGGCTTCATCTCGGAGGGCTTTCGCAGCCCTTGAAGAGTCATTTCCACTGAGTTAGACATGTCAGCGCTGCAGACCACCTAGTGAGTTGAAAAGGAGGGTAAAAGCCCATTGGGTGCCATGCATCAAGGTGAGGACAGGGAAAGGGATGTAGTGAGGCAACTGCGACAAACTATCCCACATTCCCCTGGAAACAGGTCTCCAACGTTTGTGCCTGAGGCTGCTCTAGGAAACGGAGACTCAACATCGGGACTACAAAAGGCCCCATGAAGGCTCCGCTGTGGCCAGGAGGAGAGTGGGGAGGAGGCCTGGAGCAGTCTCAAGGTACAACAGTAATTAATCCTTGCTGGGAAAGTCAAACATGGGAGCTGCTATGGAAAAACAACATGTTTCAAATGCCTGGCTGTGATGACAGGTGGGTAAGTGTGTTTAGGAGTCTGCAATCTGTGTCCCAGACATCACAGAGGAAGACAGAGTGAGCTGCAGAAAGGGACATGAAGAAAAAGAGAAAAGCCATAGTAATATATGGTGGAACGCTATTAGAAATCTATTAATGTAGTACTTGACCTACATGAGATTCTAATAAAACTGAGAATACCTATTCTGCCTCCATGTCACAAAACCTCATTTTCAAAGGTGCATTAGTTTAAGTAGTAGGGCTATAAAAGTTAAGGCGATAAGGCGATAACACATTCGTTTTAATTTAATCTAATTTCTTTAACCCATTAACTTAACATGTGACGTCAATCTTTCTGAGGTTATAGAGTGAAGATCACATGAAACTAGAAAACCTAGGGAATCCATTGGTACCAACCATGTCATACTAGTTTGTTGCGGAGGAGGCTAAATAAAGCTCCAAACTTTGGAAAAGAAAAGCTGGCATTGTCATTTTCAAAGGGGTCCTTTGACCTTTGACCTCACGATATGTGAATGAAAATGGGTTCTATGGGTACCCACGAGTCTCCCCTTTACAGACATGCCCCCTTTATGACAATCCCATGCAGTTTGGGGCAAGTCATAGTCAAGTCAGCACACTGACACACTGACAGCTGTTGTTGTCTGTTGGGCTGCAGTTTACCGTGTCATGATTTGAGCATATTTGTTATGCTAAATGCAGTACCAGTGAGGGTTTCTGGACAATATTTGTCATTGTTTTATGTTGTTATTTGATTTCCAATAATGAATATATATATAAATTTGCATAAAGCAAGCATATTTGCCCACCCCAAATGTTGAGAAGAGTATTAAATACTTGACAAATCTCCCTTTAAGGTATATTTTGAACAGATAAAAAAAAAGTGTGATTAACCACGATTAAATATTTTAATGGATTGACAGCCCTAATAAGTAGTTTTGACAGATGTGTCCCAAGCCTGAAATGCCTACACAGACTAGAGGTCCAAATTTTGGACTTAGTCCAAAATGTACCCGTATACTAAACCTACTCAAACCTGGATTCATTTTCATTAAGAAAGACCCAGTCAGACAGGGACCTTCAGCCACTTAGGTCCAAATAGACCAAATCCAAAATGCGGTCAACCTGAACAGACCCAAATAGAGACAGAACATCAATGCTGGCAGCTGCATAATGCATCACCAGTTAATGGGCAGCCACGGTGGAAAAGAGCAGCAGTAAATGTCATTTTCCCTGCACGTCACAGTTCACAAACTCTTATTTTACATCAAAAAAGACATTTTTCTCCTGCCATGATTAGAACGTACCATGTGTTCAGTTCTGACAGCGAGCCAGCTTGGACCAACTGGGGTATTAGACATATTGACAAATAGGCCCCAAGACCCGCAGCAATACCACGGGACCCTACCCAACCCGATTAGTCTGTGTGATTTGGAACTAGCACTTCACGAGTACCGGACCAGGACTTAATTATCAGGATTCAGTTCCAATAAAGACCCCCCCAACAGACTCAGCCATGATGTCACACATTAAAACAAGACATATGCTATGATTAGGTCTGTGTATTGGCAAGAATCTGGCGATATGATACGTACCATGATTCCATATATTGCTTCAATATATCAATATATATTCAATATATACTGTAAGCAAGATGATATATTGCGATTTCTTTCAAATCAAATTTTAGGAAAACTGTATCTATAAAATCTGAGTAAAAACAAGTCACTATGTGGAATGGCTACTATGGGGACTAATCTCATTATACATGAATACATTTGGACTCATTGGATCCACAAGAGTCTCAGCTTTCCAGTCATTCCCAATTTATGCAATTTCAAGACTGTTTAGGGACCCCAGTATGCAGACATATTCAAACACACCATTTTAGAATAGGTGAAAATAACACTTTTATACTGCATTCAAAAAACGTCATGGTTTTTGCCCAAAACGGCATGTAATTATCATAAAGTGGGCATGTCTGTAAGGGGAGATTCATGGGGGTTACTCATATCGAACCTATTTCCATTCACATATATTGAGGCCATGCCAGTGTTAGTGTAAATTTGGAGCGTTATTTAGCTTCCTTCGCAACATGCAAGTATGACATGGTTGGTACCAATGGATTCCTTAGGTTTTCTTGTTTCATATGATGCCAGTACCTTCACTCTAGCTTTATAACTGAGCCTGCTACAAGAAAGACAGTATAGCGGCCGGGTTAATTAAAAAGCGATAAAAAGTTGGAGAATCGATACAGTATCGCTTTACTTTTAATATTGATGTGTATCAATATTTTCTTACACCCCTAGTCCTCACATTTCTATGGATTTTCAGGGATTTTGTGGGGCAAAGTAATAACAACAATAAAGTTTACATTTTGGTCCTGCAATTTATGCAGATTAAGTCACCACAAAGACACCTTCCTGAACCATCTTTTACCATTTAATTCTGTTAATTTCATCAAAACAAACGTGACCAAACTGATCAGCTAGGTCTTAACACCAACTAGAAACAGGCACAGTATTTCCCACTCCCTTACTGTTCTCTACACTGTAAGTCTGCTGTATTGCCACATTTCTTTTCTCACTCAGTGCACATACAATATAGGACAGCCTCTGACATTATTCTGACGTTGAAATTCTCTGCCTTGATTCTTTTTCCCAGCAAGCCTGTTGTCAGCCCCAACTGATGTTGTGTGGGTGGCAACTGAACTGTGCGTCGCTGATGGCCTGTAGTTCTCTTTCACACTTCAAGGGCCCACATCAGCACAAGCCTTCCATCCCTTGGGAGACTATCATGTACAACAGAAACTTAAGTATATGGCCCGGAGCACAAGCAGTCGGCTGTACGGGTTTCTGTTGAAGTTTGAAATTTGTGTTTTCTAAATAAATAAATATTTCTTTTAAATTCAATCACTTTTTCTACAGTTCACAATTTAATTTTGCCCTCAGTCTTTTTTTAGCAGCTTAACCTCTTGAAGCCTTGCATAAAACTAAGATGTTCTTATCATTCTGGTTATGAACTACTGGTTTTTGTGGATTTGCTTTGTAATTTTCAGGTTATAAAAGCAAAGCTTTCTCATTGCTTTAAAATCCCTCAATAAAAAACCCCAATAAAAGTTGTTGATGTGCATTTTAAGTACATGGAACCAAGGCTGCAGCTACAAACACACTTCTAAATGTGCAAATGTATGATGTTAGATGCCTATTAAACTATACAGTATGAAACCTGTGTGAAATGTGCTGTACAGTATGAGTGTTCTGTGTGTCTCATGCGTATCTGTAAAATCTCCACAAATCATAAGTGACAGGTGGAGTGGCAGATACTTAATGGAATAATTTGACAGCACACTAACTTTACACATGTGGTTCTACCACAGCACAGGCGTGCCATGGGTTACTCTTCCATGTCAAGGCTATGAATGATAAACCCTCCTAGCTACAATGATTCTCTACAGAGGCTTATACCTAGCTTCGGGGGACAAGCATTACAGAGGTATTACAGGGAGAAGCAAAGCAGTGGCATCAACAGAAAATAACCCTCATGCAGTATAATGAACATTAAATGAAAAGATAAGTGTGGAGTGTGCTTCTGTGCATGTGAGCACACACACATAAAAGAGGCTTACTATCAGTGTAAAAAGAATACAAAAGCAACTGACAGGTAGGAATAAGAACAGGCTCCCACATTGCAGGTATTTGGTGACACTACTGTACAGCAGGACAACGAGCACAAAACCCATCAAGGCCCACACTTGTCTGTGCATGTCAAGTTCATGGCTCATTTCCAGCACAACACAGCAAAATGGCAGAGCTGGGCAACATGGCTAAAAATAATATCTCGATACACAAACCTTGATGAAAACACGTTGCTGAAGGATTTTTCTAATCGAAACAATAATTTAGACTAACCAGTCTTTAATAAATGTCTTTAGATTTAGAACACTATCATTTACCATTAAACATGTACAATTTTAATAATTTAGCCAAAAGATAATTAAAAAAGAGTTTCAGAATCAAAACAATGAGGTTACTGCTAATCAGTTTCTCTGCATCACTTATTCAATGGAATCTCTAAGGTTTGGCTTTATGAATGTGTATGTCAATGATTACACTAATCGTGGCATGTATATATAGCACGCAATGAAGAATGTATTGCTTGAATGGACTAAATTTACCATCAACACTGATTTGATGTCAACAGAAAAAGGTGCAGAATTTTCACTTTAAGTCTAGGAAAACATTTGCCAACAACTAATTACTAATAAAATTGTCATGAAATGTAATTTGAATAGTCATGGATCCCATAAGGTGGAATTATAATTACGTTCTCCTTTACCAAGTTGTGGTCCGTTACAAGATATCTCAAAAAGCAATGGATTTCCACAAAATGTGATGCACTAACAGTCCCCAGAAGTTCAATTCTGATACTTTAGTTAACATCTTTGTCTTGTTTGCTCTAGCACCACCATCAAGCCAAACTACTTGTGCTCAAAAAATATACATGGCAGATTGGCATAAAATTTACTGAGCACATTCACACTTCCCATTTACGTTTTGGACAAACACTGCAGCCGTTTGAGGTTGCTAGCAGAGCTTTAAAGTTTTAGTTTTGTAACGGTTACCCTAAATCATGACAATAAATCTTGTAAATTTGGATACTGATGCCCCCTGGTGAAACACACAAACATGCACGTACACGCTTGTGAACACACATGGCCAGCAATCTACAAAATGCATCGTAATTACTTTGATGGTAATGAAAACCAAGCTGAATGAGACAAAGCAATGTGACTCCACAAGCACAGCCATACACTGTGCAATAGCACCTTGACAGCAAACTATTGCTATGCTGAAGCATCAGCTCCCCAGTTAATTATTTCTCCATTTCTAGATGTATGTTAGTTCATACAAGGTTACACAATAAACACATCATTTCTCTAAATGCTCATTATTGGAGATATGCTTTGGGTTTGAAAAGCAAACTCCACAAGTAAAAATGCATCTTTTTGTTCCATTCTTCCACTACATGTTTGATAGTGTGGGCTAAACGAGATAACGACTTGACATTTTAATTCCAGCCTATCACTCCCATCTTGAAGTCTTGTATCTGTGCAATATCACATCATTATAAAGAAGAAGCACACTTCCATTACAATGCCTTGCATTTGAAATTCTATTTAAAGGTGCTAAATTTGAAATTTAGAGCATTAATATAGCAGCAAACAACTATTTGCAAAATAAAGATATAGTGGAGTAATGTCTACCTGTGCAGGGAATGAAGTCACTTTCCCTCTGTGTGTGTTGTACATAACCGGGTCGGCCGCGAGTGCATTTTAGTGCATGTGAGTTTCTCTGTTGTGCCCCACTGGCTAGCTAATAGTCGCCACTCTGCACTGCGTTCATATGGCGGTTACTGCTGATAACACAGTCCCGACCCCACATCGCTGTCGCAGAAGCGTAGCGCCCACCAGGTAAACACTCTTAGCTCTGTCAGCACTGGTGCTGTTGTTTGCACTGTTCGTGCTGTTAGCACCATTAGCTGCTAGCCGTCTCCATTTTGAGAGCTGTGTGGAGGCAATAGATATGCTCTGAATTTCGTATTGAGCACCTTTAAAAGAGCGTTATTGTATTCACTTTTCTACAAAGAGCCAACATCCTACATAAAGAACCACATATTTTGATTACTCATTGTTAAATTAATTAGAAAAGCAGTCTTCGGTCCAGGGCATGAACCGGAGTGAAGGCCATGTTGTTACCTACATCAAAAATAGTTTATCCTCTATACAGTGGACATTTTAGGACATCTCAGACTAGGCATGTCAGGCTCCGCTCTCCAATGTCAAATTTTGCTCTCAACTTTTGTCAGTTTAATTGTGATATACCTTAACATGACATGTTGTCGTTAGCTGATTGCTGGTATTTACATTATAGAACATCATTTCAAAAATTATTTTGAAAAATAAACTTTGTCTTCATATAGCTACCTGGGATAGACTATTTTATTCTCTTAAAGTTTTGTCCAGTGCATCTAAGATTACCACTTCCATTGTTACAAACCTTGGTGTATTTTGGATTCCTACCAACTGTTAAAACTTTTTGTTCATGTTTGTCATTGCTATTTTTCCAATTATAGCTCCATTTGCACCCCTCACCATTCAAAAATTAGGGATATCCCTTTGATTTTTCCACTCCTGAAGTATCTTTGTGTGTCCTCAAGTTGTATTGGGTCGACATAAATATTGTTTGTTTGATCTGTTTGCAGTTTATTTACTGCACCTTTTATTGCTCTCTTGAGACATCCATGTATGTCTATTTCTTTCAGATGCTAAGTCGAACTAGTTGAGTTATTTTCTCCCCCCCTGGCTACCTGGGAGACCTTTAATGTATCAGCTCGTTGTGCCAGGTTTTCCTTTTTGCATGTTTCTTTCCCTCTTGTATGTTTTTCTGTCTTTATTGTCTCTTCTCTTTCGGCACATTTGCATTGTCACATCTGCATTCCCCTTCTGCGTGTGTTTTGATATTTGCAGCGACTCTGGATTTGTAGGCACTTTTCTTACTGTTTGTGATGTTTTGTACTGTTTGCTCTTGTGTGTGTGTTTTGATAATTGCACAGTTTATGGATTCGGAGCACATTTGCGTGAATATCTGTTTGTTCTTGAAGCATGGTTGTCCTTGGGGGACATTATAAGATGCTGACATGCTGCTAGCTGTCACCTCGATTAAAGGCATTAGTTCATCATGTTTGCACACAGGCTAGGTTGGTTTAGTGGAGCACAGTATTTCCCGATGAATAAATGCTTTAATTAAAATGCAGCTGATCACACTGTATACAGTATCTGCATCTGATAGCACTTGGAAAACCGGGCTCATCAATCAACTGGGCTTCCAACTGTATCATAATTGTCGCTGTTATGTAAGGCACATTAAGTGGTATATTTTCTTAATATCTAGATCATGCATCATCATCTTATATAATTTTCATCTAGTAGGGGGGTGTACAGCCAACAGGGTTGATGAGTTCATGCCTCAAATGAAATGAGCCCTACCGCATTCGAGAGCAATTGGTACACCCTTGTTACTGTGACAGGATCATTCCTGTGCATACTACAAAGGTGTTAAAATGTTCATTTAAAAATGTGGCCAGCAAGCTTGCTGAGTGCACTATTCAGATCACAGGAACGTGTTTATTTCTTCACATAAGCTGGGTACACGTACGCTACCAGGATGGCCGTCGTGTGGTTTGTTCCATTGTTTGGGGATTTTACCGACTGTATTTGCTTGATGCCTATTCAGGACTCCAGCAGAGATTAGTTTTTATTGTTTTGAAGATTTTTTTTTTGCACTCCTCACAGAATGTTTCCCATGCTTTCTTAATGTATTTGGAGAGCATCCTCAGGAATAGGTTCTTCTGCCAAATTCAACAACCATTTATTGTTATAAATGATCCAGTGACCCAATTTCTTTTTTTGTTATCCGAAACAAAAATATGCATCAAATTAAGACTTGCGTTTCCATTCAAAACAGAAACTAGCATGTCGAATTTTAGGGTGCTTTCACATCAGAGACCCCGGCCCAGATCCGAGTACACTTGATACCAAAGTCCAGTTTGTCTGATTAGTGTCAACGTCGATTCGTACTCGAGTCCACTTGAAAAGGTGGTCTCGAGTACGGTTCATGTGTACTCGGGTACGGTTCTCATCAAGTGTGAAAGCCGACTGTACCAAAACACGGAAGTGGACTACTAATTAAAACGAGTAACGTTAAAAGTCTCTTTTGAAATCTGAATATACGTGATGTCGGTACGGTACGGTTCGTACTCGGGCACGGTACGGATCAATCATACCTAATATGAAAACGCCCTTAGTCACACTAATAACGTGGCTCTAGTGATGGAAATGACCATTGGTTTGTCAGTTGGTCATTTGGTCCACCACTTTGGTCCAAACTGAATCTCAACAAATAGTGGATAGATTGTCATACCATTTGGTACAAACATTCATGGTCCCCAGAGAATGAAGCCTACTGACTTTAGTGATCTCCTGACTTTTGCTCTAGCGCTACCAGGAGGTTGACATTTTTGTTTCTTAGTACAATATCTTGGCAACTATGGGATGGAATTGTAACCAATATTCATGGTGTTTAGAGGATGAATCCTGATTGTCTTGTTTGATGGTGAAAGGGCAATAATCTCGTCTTATTTTATTTTATTGTTTTATTCTTATTTTATTGTTGGTCATTGGTACTTTTTATATACATGTATATAATGTTTATACAGTATAAACACATATATTTCTTCACTACTTGTGTACAAAACAGTCTTGTCTAGTCCTCTCCTTTATTTGCTTAGCTTGTCCAGCTAAAACCGGAATCAAATTGCTTGTATGTATGTACTTGGCAAAATAAATCTGATTTTGATTGATGTCTTAACACAAAGACATCAACAAAAGCCTAAAACATGTTCTTTTTAAGAATTGTGAAGTATCATTGTCATTATGGTCACCGTTTACTGCCTCAAGATAATGATAAACTGTCTCTCAAGGGACTAATTGACTGCAGGGCAAAATGAAAGCAGCCCCTCCTCTAAGCACTGTCAAAGAAGATGTGTTAATCACTCCTGTTTAAAGGGAGCTGACGACGTGTATGTATGTTGTAGCCCCACAAGGCTAATGCATCTCATTTAGCAGAATGGCATTTTTATGGGAGCTTGACAAAATTGTGGTGAAAGGAGAGACCTGCAGCATCACAGTCAACAATCAGCGTGGGTGTGATGCAGCCCAAGAGTTCACAGTCTTGAGTCTTGTTTTTACCTCAGTTTCCACCAAAACCAAACAAAGAATTCTCAAACTCCCACTCAAAAAAAATAATTGTTTTGTTTTTTCTGGGCTTGTCACCACCTAAAAAACATGTTTTTCTCATACAGAACAGTCTCCCCAAATAGTTGTATCAGTCGTTGTCATATGAGTACCGCAAGCAGCTGCCTTTTTTTTATCAAAAAGGTAAAATCTGGGTGAATTTCTCAGATGATGAAAACAAGTCCAAGGGTGTGATGCAGGTGCCAGATGATTGATTTACTTGTTGGAGGCGATGATGAAAAATAAAAGAGGCTTTTAACTTTACAGGAGATGAGATTTGGGCCACAGTAATGTTGGCTATTTTTCTCTTTTGCTCTTTGTCTTTCTTGAGAGCCAAAAGGGAAGAGAAGCCCCTCATATCACTGCCTATCAAAGGGTGACACTGATTGGGGTTTGTTTGAGACAAAAAATAAAAAAGACATTTGATACAAATTTGTCATTATATTGGCATTTTATGGACTAAATGATTAATCAGTTAAATATTGGATGCAATTAATACTTTAAATGTATGGTTTGTTTCAGCCCTTTTGAAATATAAATACACTCAAATCTAATGGCTACAATTTATTTACGGATGCATTTCAAGTGCCATGTGTAGGATTTACAATCTTACAGCTCTTACATTACTTAGTGTCTTCATGACACATCTGTTCCATATGCATTACCCTGTGGGTAAGTTGTGATTAAGAGCTAAGTTTATTGAAAATGTCATGTGATGGTTATGTGACCACATGACGTGCCAGCTGAACATTTATGCCAATTAAATTAAAAGGTTGCAGACACAGTAAAATGTATTCTAATTAATGCTCCTGCTGAGTGCTCTGATGATTCAATATTTATAAGAAATTCAGTGCCAGTTATCAACACTATCACACAAAACAAAATAATAAATCCAGATATTAAATCACACAAAGGAACGTATTACTATTTACTATACTATTAGAAATGCACAGTAGCTATGCATTATTTATAGTTAAATCGTAGTAAAACATCTATAAGAACCAAAATGACAAAGTACTTTAAATGCATTTATTAATTATTAATGCCTTTGAGAGCATGGTGTCATTGAGCTCCTGAGGGTTTTAAAATTGAATACAATTCTGACACAAAGTTTTTGATTAACAGATGCTTCATTGATTTGAAAGCTTCAGTTTCCTTGAAGGCAACAAACTCAACATTATGTGACACAATACCTAATTTATGAGGAGCAACAGAGAAAAGTGCAGCACTGAAGCCCAGCAAACAAGACTGTTATATTCAAGTGTGTCATCGGAAAGGTTCATGTCATGTCAGCAGTTAATCTAGTGCACCAAATTATTGTCTTTAGTTTATTCATTTACATTTTTTTTTTATATTTGTGTATATGCTAAATGAGACGTTTCATTAATACATAATTTGATCAGTCTATAGACAAGAGCAACTAACAATAACAGGGTTTCTGCCAGTGTATTGCAAGCCCGCCGGGCCTTGGTTGACATCCTATCAGGCCTAGTCATCGGGGATTTATAGATTTTAAGATGTTTTTTAAACTAAAATGTGTTATACAAGATGCAAACTCCTTCAAGGAATAACTCAAGCAAGTGTTGGTGTGTGCGGTCAAGAGCGATAGAAAGAGACAGAGAAAGAGAGAGAGAAACAGAAGAGACACAAATTGTGTTTGTTTGCTAGAAAGTTCATCAACTCTCAGGGTTACGAGACTGGACGGGCTTCCACCAGGCAGCCTGTAACGTTAGCGAGTGTGCAGTCGACCGAGAGAGAGAGAGAACGACACGTGTGACGGACTGTGGGTATGAAGTTAACAATAGCGCTATAGCTCTGAAGGTAGCATGCTACCTTCAGAGCTATAGCGCTACTGTTAACTTCATTAGCCGACAGCCTAAACTGTACTGCTGTACAGTTTAGGCTGTCGGCTAATAAATGCTAGCCGCAGTCAGCGGCTGCCGACACTAGGCTGCCGGTCCTAACAAAACCCGGAAAACCTGAATAACTTTTATCATTGAGTAATCTGTTGATTATTTTTCAATGTATCTTGTAGAAAGTAGTGAAAAACGACCATCACACAATTTCCTAAATCTTCCTCCATCTTCCAATTGCGTTCAACTGTCCAAAACCCAAAGAACAGAAATAAACATCAAATTCTTACATTGAGAAGATGGAACAAGCTAATACTTGCCGTTTTTTTCTTTATAAATGTTTTAAACTAATTATTAAAATAGTTGTCACCTAATGTTCTGCTGTGTAGCTAATTGATTAATCGACTGATCACCTCAGTCCTACTATACACTAGTCATTTAAGCATCCAAGTAAGAAGCATTTGTCCGGGTTGTAATTAAAAAAT
>CAKALG010033953.1:0-12871 GCA_916700815.1 Helicolenus hilgendorfi | reverse complement strand
GCTTAAGCTGATAACGCCGTCCTAACCGACGGCGCCGTTGCGGAAGTGTAGCATTCCCCTGTTTCCTCTCAGGTTAACACTGTTAGCTCTGTCAGCACTGTTGTTTTCACATTTAACACTGTTAGCACAGCTAGCTACGAGCTGCCGGCTCAGTCATCACCGTGTAGAGAACCGTGAGGAAGCAATAGAAATGCACCCAATCTCGCATTTAGCACCTTTAACACTGTACTCTATAAGCAAAACCAACACAGATTTGTGGAGTCATTTACCATGGATCCATCACTGCATTTTTACTTTACATGCTGCCACTTTGTTACAAGAGGAAAAAAAAAAGTCAAATGTTGAAGTTTTGCTTTTTGAAATAATGCATTCTCTGAAGGCTTTCACCTGGTCGAGCCAATTTGGCCTGAATTAATTAGACAGCACAGGAGCGACCGCGGAGTGACCAGCCTCCCTGTTATCTCCCAGGCTTCTTAATTCCTCTGCCACAGGGATGGCTGCTGGTCCGTGTAGTGTAGAAGTTCATTTTTTGTCAAATAGATGTTTTCTGTTTGTCTTGAGGACAAATGGACATGGCTAGACCTTTTATGTCAGAGATTCTCCAAATGCTGAAAAATGCTGAAATAGTGATTTTATTTCAGGATTTTGAGGCGACATTTGTTGAAATTATGTCATTTACCCTCCCACCCCACCACTACACTTTCTGTAAATACACCTTTTGTTTAGCAGCCCATTAGACCTAAAACTCGACATTATAATTATTTGATTGAATTAAGTTTCACCATCATTAATTACTCTGTGTATTAGTCATTATGTACAATATTCAGACAAATATCTGGTAGTTTTTACACCCAAATCCACAAACAATTATACAGTTTAATAGAAAAACCAATTAGTGGCTCACATGTCCGTGTTTACACTTACCCTAAACAGGTCATCTGTTTTGTATTTTGTCTGTCCTGACATTAGCTGTAACAACTTTTACACATTTTTCTGTCTTTGCTGGCCACAGGCTGCATGACCGCAGTATTGATAATATGATGATGGTCACAAAGAAGTACCTGCATAGCCCAAGTGTAGCTCAGTTAACCCCTATCCTCACACTCAGCCCCTAAATCACCTTCAGAGAGGAGGGCACAGACTGGTGGCAGAATGGTTAATATTCACAGACATGAGAAGTGTGACATTGCTTTTCTAGCTAATAAAGGAGAGGGATCAAATGCCGGAGCAAAAACCTATTAGTGGAGACCAGCTTGATGGCCTTAGTGCTGTTGTAAGTAGATCTGTTTTTCTTTACCTCTGTATTAAAATATATTTTTTCTAGGTACAGTAAGTATAACATTAATTCTAACCTTCCATCCTACCCCCAAACACAAATAGTAAAAAGATCAGTTACCAAAAATACATAAAAACCTATCTCTGTCCAGAAAGTTTTTGTGTGATCTAACTGGGCTCAAAGTAGTTAGCACCACGTGCAGTCTTATTAGTCTTTCTTCCATGAATTCAAAACACTGTTTTGTTTTGTTTGCTGCATCTTAAATGAGCTCCACAACGGCTTCTCTTTTAGATCAACTCACTTCTGTCACTTCAGCTGAGATCTCTAAACTAACTGCAGTCTGTAGTAACAGCATACCGATCGAGGCTGCCTCTGATTGGCTGCACACATATGAATGCACACATATGGTATACACGTCGCACAGAATACAGAATACACCCATGCAGGCACCGACACACACACTGACCTTCCTGTCCCCTTGTAACATACAAATGAGTCTTTCCCCAGCGTTCCCACAGGACTGCGAGGAAAAGCTGAACACCAGTTGCCCTTGTTCATTGTGTTGTGCACATGAGGAACTGCTCACAGTAAACTTAAGCCTGTAGCTGCAGGTCAACGTAATCTGAATCATGTACTGTATTTCTTGTAGCATGTATGTATTAAATGTGATACCTTTCAGCATCGGGTTTGAAGCAATTTTTGACCAATTATCTATAGTAAGAGTAAGACACCCAGACAGAGAGAAAGGGACACAAAGCGATGTGGATGCGTTGCTTCTTGTAGTCGTTGTGTGTCGTTGTGTCTTTATGTGTTTTTTTGTGTCTTTGTGGCTGTTTTGCATCACTTAGTGGCTGTTATGTGTCTCTCTCTGGTTGTTTTGTGTCTCTTTGTAGTTGGTTTGTGTCTCTTTGTGGTTATTTTCTGTCTTTCTGCTCGTTTTGCATCACTTAGTGGTCGTTATGTTTCTCTCTGTCATTGTATTGTGTCTCTTTGTAGTTGTTTTGTGTCTCTCTGTGATTGTTTTGTGTCTCTTTGTGGTTGTTTTGTATCTTTCTGGTCGTTTTGCATCACTTAGTGGTCATTGTGTGTCTCTCTGGTTGTTTTGTGTCTCTTTTTGGTTGTTTTGTGTCTCTTTGTGGTTATTTTGTGTCTCTTTGTAGTTTTTTTGTGTCTCTTGGTGGTTGTTTGTGTCGCTCTGTGGTTGTTTTGTGTCTTTTTGTGGTTGTTTTGTTTCTTTCTGGTCGTTTTGCATCACTTAGTGGTTGTTATTTGTCACTTTCTCGTTGTTTTGTGTCTACTTTTAGATGTTTTGTGTCTCTTTGCAGTAGTTTTGTGCATCTTTCTTGTCATTTTGCATCTCTTTGTGGTCGTTTGAACAAGAAATGTTAACAGTCACTTACAAGTACATAGGTTCTGATACTTACAAGCCAACAACCTATTACCTTCTGAGTCTGGTAGGGGGAGCACCAAGAGTGGCCAATCAGATTCCAGGCGGACGGTGCCAGTACGCCCTGGCCACCCCGTCTGTGTTGAAAATGTGCCTTGGGTGCTTTCCAGTTTAATGTTTGGAGCTACTCTACTTTACACAGATGTTCTCACAAGCATTTTGATCAGATTATAAAACTCTGGGTCCAGATTGACAATAGTTACAATCAAACTTTGGTATACTTTATCAACTTTATTCAACCAGCTGAAGTAGCACCGCTAGCTAGTACGATATCAGCTATTGTTACTAGCATGACTTGGAGTGAAACTAAGAAGCTGTTATGTAACTGTCACGCATAAACAAATGAACAATTTTAATAAATAATATGCTTGCCTGACAATACTGTTGTTGTAAGAAGGTAAATGCTACATAGTAATAATTCACTTGTCAAGTTTCTTTTTAGCTTTTGCCAGAGTGAAAGTAAAAAAAAAAATCTGATAAAAAAAAAAAGCTACTCTATCTGAGCAGAAGTCAGTACCTCAGAAATCAACTGTATATCTTGACTCCAGGGTCGTTTATTCCTGTGGTTCTGTTTCCACTGAAAGTGCTGCAGGAGTTTTGGGGTTTGCCTCTTCCCTGCTGATGTGTTGTGATCAGTGGTGCACAGGCATTGGTAATGGGGAACCTTTCAGATGTAAAATTAATTACCTGCAATCTGACAGCATCAGAGAAACTCAGCATGTATTTTATGCTTAGTTGGTATCTCCCCCTTATCCACGCTTGCTTTAGCATAAAGCGTGTGTGTGTGTGTGTGTGTGTGTGTGTTTGTGAGTGTGTGCATTGGTTGTTGAAATGTGGAGCCTGCTGGAGACACGTTTGTTTCTAGGGGAGGATAGGATGCTGCCTGTCTGTCTGGTGTCTGCTTTGTCAGGTGAGACTGAATTTGCCGTCAGCAGACTGTGATTTTGTTCGAAAGGACGCTCTTAATCTTTCCTTCAGGAAAAAGGGGGTCTTCTTGCACCTGTCACGTTTCTCCTTTCCTGTTTAAAACAAATTCCATGAGAACTGAAGTGCTTCTTGACAGCATGTTGTTTGGCCCTATATACAATTATTTTATATCTACAAACTCTGGGCCTCGTGCCTTGAAGCCACTGCTGGGAGCGCTGGCTGTAGGACGTTGTGGTTTGGCGATAACACAAATGAACAAAGATGGTGTGTTTGCTGCCAGTCAGTAAAAAAAACTAAAACTGAAGGGCATGATGTTGACCACTCACGTATGCAGGAAATAATTTGTTTCTGTTGAGTAATTTAAGGAGTCTGTGCTGTGAGGTCAATGTGGAGTGAATGAGAAAAAACTCATTAAATTACTTCACAGAAACATATTTTTTTCTTACATACAATACATTGACAGATGCCCCGAGGGTATCCCATGCTTTTCTGTTTCTGCTGATATGTTAGTAATGTAACAAAACTTGATAAGTTGAGTTAGCATCCCAAGATTTATTGTAATGTTTGCTTTTGAAGCACTTTCTGACCTATAGTGGGCAGAAATTGGCCAATGCAGCTTTAAAGCTAGAGTTGGTAACTTTAATAAAAAATAAAGTTTTGTCATATTTGCTCAAACTGGCACTATATTCTGACAATAGTACATGAGGATGATAATCTGTGAAAAAAATCAGGTTCCCTTGTGTCCTTTTAGTGCTGCTAATCGCATTTGCAAGATTCTACTGCGCCTGAAGGAAAACAACCAATCAGAGCAGAGGGGACTCTAAAACAGCTGTCAATCACAGCTCGTGAGCTCAGGCAACGGTCAAACTAGCCAAGATAATAGGCCATTTTCACAGCAGCCATCTTGATATGTCATTGCAGGGTAAACACATTATAATTAATAACATTAATTATAGCCCTGTTCCATTTAGGTGGCCCACGCCCTGGCACTGTGCATGCTGGCTCACTGGAATGGCTGTGACACACTAAATAGAATAGATACCAGAAATAATTTGATCGATTAAACATGTGTTTATCCTGCGATGCTATGTCAAAATGGTTACTGTGAAAATGGCCTAATCTGTAACGTTAATGCCTATTTCTCAGCTCAAATGTTTTCAGAAACGTATTTTAATGTACTGTTTAGCTGTAAAAGGATAGTTTCTCTTGGGTCACAAACTTCCTCATTTTACAGCTAAACAGTACAGTAAAATCAGTTTCTGAAAACATTTGAGGTGAGAAATAGGCATTACAGTAACAGAATATCGATTCATATTTGATCAGCGCTGCCTAGTTTGACCGTTTGATCGGATTTCACGAGTTTTGTGAGCAGTGATTGATGGCTGCCCAGAGACTCCTCGGCTCTGATTGGTTGTTTTAGTTTGGGTGCGGTGGAATCTTGCAAATGTCATTAGGAGCGCTAGGAGGAGGCAGAGGAACCAGATTTTTTGTGTGTCAGCATATAGTGACAGTTTGAACAAATATGACAGAAAGTTATTCCTGTACCTCAACAACTATTGCCATAAAATCTTCTGCGCTCATCCATGGTTCCCAGACGATAAAGATTACTGACTTTAGTGAACATGCAAGACTGACAACATTCTCATCCGCCTCAGCTGCGTCTTAACTAAACTTTACTAAAACACTCAATCTTTCTTTCTTTCCTTTCTCAGTGTGGATGTAAATGAGTTTCATTCACTTGGGTCACATTTCTTGCGCAGCATAAACATAAAAAGTGTTGAGACAATCTCACTGAACTTCTACATTCACAATCCCACCTCTCATCCCAAGAATAGTTGTCATCACCAGTTTCAAAGCGCTCCAGGTGCCAATAATAGAATCAAAGAAAAAACTTGTGAGTCGTGAGTAAAATTATTTTCATTTTATTTCAAATTATTCATTACATGCAATTCATTACCCTCAATTGAATGTCAGATTGTAAATGCTCTACTCTCTCAAAGTAAAAGTGCAGGAATGCTTGTAAAATACAATCACAATTAATTCCATACTATCATGCGCCATTTACAGATTCTATGATATTAACTTTATATTAACTTTTTTTACTGTGCACTACAGCTTGAAGTATTAATTAGGAATAATGGTGCTGTGTTTGAATCCACTGGCTGGCTGGGGCTTTTCTGTGTGAAGTTTACGTGTTTTCCAGTGTCTGTGTGGGTTTCCTCCAGGTGCTTTAACAAGTGATTATTAAGATAAGGGAACTATAATACAACTCTTGTTCAGAGTGTACTAAAATAATATAATTTTAGTAGGACTTCCCATCTCAAACAGGCATCAAATTACCAACATCTGTCCCTTCCAAAGTCAAACAAAAGTACAGATCTTAATTTTATGTCAAGTAACTGTGCACGATGGCTAGTGGTGTAATGTAACAAAGTAATAATACTTTATAATACAGTACTTTCCAACATGAAATGCGCACTTTTACTAATTTGTTCCCCCTACAGTAAGCATCTCCATTTCTCGTTAGCTTGCAAGTTACATCATTCATGTGATGGGCAACATGTGCAAATAAAAAGCTCTTAAAGCTGTAGTTTAGATTTCCACTCGAGTCCAGGCAGGCTGCAAGTCAGATCATTCTACAGTACATGCTACTTGTGACTACGAGGGAAGGGAAAACTGAGTTTTGTTCCTTAAATCCTTTAAGTTGTGGAGACCTCGTTTTTCTTTAAGTGCAATGTAGCCTCCATTTTTAAGGTGGTGTACATGTTAAGAGGAATAAACTTCATAAATCTCAAAAACAGCATTTACTAGTACTTTTATTTTCAATACTTAAGTACATTTAATATCAGAAAATTACTTTTGATACTTAAGTACAATAAATGTCAGACACTCAAGTAATATTCTAATAGGTGACTTTAACTTCTACTAAAGTCATTTTCTGGTTAGATATCTATACTTTTACTTAAGTGTGGCTTTCAGGTACTTCATCCACCACTGGCAATGCATTTCTCCAATTTTCCCTGAAGTTGCTGGTAAAACGTAGAAAAATTGAGAAGTAGAAGTAGTGAAAGCATAATATTTCCCAATGAGGAACACTTCAAATTGATCTTATACACCCTATTTGAGTGAAAGTACTTATTCTTTATTGCTGTCTATTGGACTAAGGATGAATGAATGTTTAAGCAATATAACCCCCTCCACTGCGGGTTGAGTACTTTATCTGATGAGACCATCAAGGTGCTGTGAGTCTGACAGTCCCAGTGTTTGGTGGCTCACTCAACATGCTGGTATCGATTACTTCCCCTGATTTAATCTCCCTCCTCTGTTTCCCTGTCCAGCTCCACTCAATCTCACCGGCAGTGGGAAACACTGACAGCTATATCAACCTGCTCAACACACACTGATGTAAAGAAAGAAGGAGTGGACAGAGAAAGAGATGAAGCAGGAGAGATAAAGAAAGACATGTGGAAAGAGAGCAAATGAAGAAAGACCATTTTTACTCCATGTTTGTGTTCAAAAAGTCTTGTAATCTGACTAAAATGACAATATGACTGCTTTTGTTTTGTAAATCAATATTAGGTTTTGCAAAATGTCAATGTGAAAATCCATGAACCCCAAAGTGAGTTTGAAATCTAGCCGTTTGAGAGGTGACCTTGTCCACTGTATGTGCTTGTCTAGCAGTGACTCGGGCCAGGTGGTTCTGTCAGGCCGTCAGGGCTGAGCGGGTCAGAGAAACAACATTTGCTACTGTTCTGTTGCTTTAATAAGACTCATTAATATACTGCATGTGTCACCAGCAGCGTCTGACTGCGTCCCCTCTGGGCTGGGCTAGTTTTGGCATGAGATGAAGTAAGGACACACGCATTCACTGAATTTAGCCTATTTGTCTAACGTATCAAAGCTGAGTCTTCGCACTGCCTGTGAACTCCCTTATTCATCTCTGTGTGTGTGATGCTTTGGCTTGTGCGGTGCATTTAGCCTGCAAAAAGACATGTTTCAATGCAGATTGGCAGATTGTAACACACAGGTTTATTGCCTTGTTGACTCAAGATGCTGCCTTCCAATGTGTTATGAACAAACAAGGCACTAGATGTTGTGCTTAAAGGGAAAGTTTTGGGGGGAATTGTACTTTTTTCCGTTTTACCCAAAGACAGACAAACTCACGAATGCCTTTTTTCAAGTCTGTGTGGACTTTAAAGACATGCTCTATGCATGTAGCATTTTTTTGTTGAATTACTGGATGTTTTATTGGTTCAAGCTCCATTCAGGCTGTTCTCATACACCGTTCGTAGCTCTACCTACAAAAAGTAATGTACTGTAATTCGTATATATCCCAGGAAATCAATTCATATGTATTCCACGTAATCGTGAACCAGGAAATGTAAAGAATGACAAACGAGAGGAGGTTGGGGTGGGTGGATGGATGGATGGATGGATGGATGGATGGATGGATGGGTGGGTCAAAAAACACTGGACTTTCGTCTGCTGTTCGTAACCCGCGTGAAACCAGAAGTCAACGGTGACTTATTTGTAATGTAACTTCCGTACTTAAGCTATGTCACTTCCAGAGTAAGAACTATGTAGTTTTAGTTGCGTAACTTCCGTACATATTTTACGCCATTTCTGGTATTATCTTAACCCAACCACAATCATTTCCTAAACCTGGCTAAGTAGTTTTGTTGCCTAAACCTAACCAAGTAATTTCCTGTGAAGATGGAAGTTTATTTTGAAAAGACCGGAGTGGAAATTGACACGTGCATCATATGTTGCTGGACATTCGTAGGAAAACGCACAAAAAAATGAGGGATAACTATTCGTAAGATATCATACAAACCGGTATATGAGGATACCCTTGACTCGTTGTAGTGAAACATACCTTCTTCACCAAAGGAATAATTTGACATTTGGGGAAATACGCAATTGTTCACTTTCTTGCCGAGACTTAGATGGGAAGATCAATTCCCCTCTTTTTGCTGAATATGAAGCTACAGCCAGTGGCCCATTAGCTTAGCTTAGCATAAAGACCACAAACAGGGGGAAACAGCTAGCCTTATTCTGTCCAAAGATAACAAATAAATCCTCTTACCAGCCCCTCTAAAGCTCTCTAATAAACATACATTTATTTATTGGCCAGGAGCTGTAACTTCCTGCCGTCTTGTAGACACCTTGAGGTTGCCAGGCAACCAGCCGAGAAGAACTCCAAGAAGTCACTGCTTCCAGCAAAAAAAAAAAAAAAGGATGCTTACTCAAGACGTCGGTGTACCTAAAATTCTGGCTCTTACCCTATTTTGGGGGTCTGGATGGAAATAGTCAAATTACCCCAAAAGTGGACTTTCCCTTTAAGTATTTTATTCAGTGGTTTATTGCGATTGGCCGCACTATGACATCATTCCTGGAACTGTTAAAGCCTGAGGAGACTGTACTTTTATAAAGTTTGTGAGAAGGATATTTCACTTTTACCACCTCTTTTTACTCCCACTCATGGAGTTTTATTGTTCTGGCGATTTTTTTCTTATTTTTTGCTTCCCTGCAGCAGTTGAATGAAGTGTGAAATCATTTAATATAAGATGCACTTTGATGGACTATCTAATCATATGTTGGAAGTCTGCTAAACCATAACCTCTGGAGATGGAGGCTGTTTGAGCCAGTAAAATGTTTAGATGACTGAAATGCAGATTTTTTTTCACAAAACTGCCTACTATTCTCACAGTATTGCATATTTCCTTTATTACGTTCATACAATCAGATCTGATAAAAACAAGGGTTTGGCTGAATGAAACTGTATGCTCTGTTCTGTTAGGAGTAGCTACAAATCCATAAAGGTGAGAGAAGGTTATTACTGGAGGTATACTGGTGCAAATCCCCAGAGTCTCTTGGACGATGTGGGTGGAGAGGGTGAATGAGTAACTCTCCTCACCTTCAACTAAGTGTCAAGGTGGCCTTCAGCAAGGCACCAAGTTACAGCTGCTCTGGCGGATCATACCAGTAGCAGTCAGGGAATATTTCAATGGAAGTGGATGCAATGTAGCGGCTCGTGTTTGCTTGATTTGTAGTCTTTTATGTTTGGGAACATATGCTGTGTCGTGGCTAGCATGCATGAGAAATGGACTGCTGCAGATGTATTGTTGAAATTAATATTCAGGACGTGATTGGACACTGAGTTGGTACTTTTAGTTAAAAGGATTGTAGTTGTGTGGTCAGTCAGTCCTTGCTCATATGTCATGGCAGGATACAACTGCGAAGACCTTCTGAGCCTTCATCAATCTAAAGTTGAGCTTGGTTTGTACAGTATAGGTTTTATTCCAAGGAGTCTAGAGAGTTTATATTTTATTTTACATACTTTTCTTGATTATTATTACACTATTAACACATATATTAATATGTATAAATACACGTTATTTTTTATAATTTAAAATGTACATACAGTATATAGGCTGGCATGGGTCGCTCTCAGGACGGCATGATACCTGGCGTCCAAAGAGTCTCGCCAAGACTCTGGTGGAGCAGATTCTGCACCATCTGGAACTCACACATTTGTGCCACCCCACCCAAAGCCAAGAAGATGATTGCTATCAGCATGATTACGCCTTTATTAGATTAGCTGTGCATTGTTTACAGGCTCGTGGCTCTGCCCATGCCAGCCTTGAACCAATACTTTCCTCTGGGAGGAGGGTGTGGAGTGATCAACTCAACAGCAGCTGAAAACATTTCCCTTATTGCTACATAAACATGTTACTTTGGGAGTAAATCATAAGGATTTTTGATCTCCAGCAGTTTATTCTTCAGTGATATTAGAAATGTCTGTTATTAGGCTCAGACACAAACAGGTTATATATTCATCTTTGTTGTGTTGATCTGTTGTGGATGTTGTGTGAAAATTCAACAGTTTTCCTTGATCGAATAGCCAAAGAGAGACACACGTGAAGTAAAAAAGACACGTGTGGCCTCTTCCACTGACTGAGCAGAAGTTAATATGTCAGAAATGAGGAGGTGACACGTAAAAAGAAGTCTCCCCATGGAGGATAGTTCTGCAACAGCATTAAATCAACTACAGTAAATGCTCTCGGCCTGTTTAGTAGGCATGTACTAGAAATACTCCACCCCATATGATGTACAATATAGACTGTTACATGATCTGATATACCGTAGACGGAAGTTGATATATTTCATGGAAATACCCAGCCCGCTGTCATTCCCAGGGTGTCAAATACTGACACTCTGTCATGGCCGTCTGCATACCACTGCACAAAGCACCCTTAAGCGTCTGTATGAGATGCACCGTGTTTTCCATTAAATACAATGTAAACCTAACTGCGGCAACAGTAAACGCTCAGAGAAAGTGCCATGGTGACATAGTTTCATAAGCGAAAGAGACACACTGGGCGGGCGGGAGGGGCGGTGGATGGGTCCAACAAACACAAGGCTTTCATTCAACAGGTCATGTCTCGCGCGTTAAGTTTCACTTTACAATCAGCTCATCGTTCATGTCCCGTTTTCACGTCAAGTCCCATTTTCAATGTACAAACGTAGTCATTTTAGTCATTGTTGTTTTTTCCTAAACCTTAGTTTCCTAAAACAAGGGGTTTGTTGCCTAATCCTATATAAGTGTTTTTGTTTAATTCACAACATTAAGCATGTGTTTACTGTGACCGAAAAATGATGGTGAGGGGTCTGTCAAAGTGTCAGTATGTGACAAGTTGGGATGAGAACAAGTTGAAATACTGTACAATCTGAGATTAATTTTCTAAAGGAATTGGTTTTGAGATGTACTTACACAGCACTCAACATGAATGATAGATGTCTAATTTGTATCATCCAATTCAAATGCAGCTCTTATAAAAACTAATTTCAAAGATGGAATAGATAGATAGAAAGCACCTTTATCCAGCAGTTTTGAAGTGAGAACGTTATGTTGCTTAATAGACTACAACTGGTATTAAAACAGATAAAATATCCAGATTCTTCTGTAATGAGTGCAGCATTATCAGTTTTTGAAGCCACAGTTTAAAAAACGGAGCCATTTTGCCACCGTTGCAGCTCATATTAGCACCACGCCAAGGAATGAAGACATGATCAGAGGAGAGAAATGCTCTGCCAACGTCTGTCTCCTCCATGCCAGTAGCATGGGGAGAAGGGAAAGGTAGTGGGCAGAGCCAACTTTCCACTCCAGCTGGAGAGCTGGTGAGAGGCATTGTTTCTCTCATCTCCTACTGTCAGCCCTTGTAGTAGCTGGTCTGTAAGACTAGCCACTATTTCAAAATAGCATTGAGTCATCTTGCCAGACACTTTAATGGCCTAAATGCTGGATTCTTACAGTACCTGGCAAAATAAAGCTTTTGTTTAAGTCTTAAAAAATGTTCACATACCATTTTCTCTGGGGCATGTTAAGGGCAGACAGGAGATTGCTAGCTAATGTGGTTGATGTTTAATTGAAATTCTATAGATAGACAAACAATCCTCACATAGATGTGAATTTAATTTAAATATTTGTTAATGTCTCACACTTTCACTCGTGTCTCGGCCACTGATTTAGCTGAAATCCTCCCCTCTAAGCAGCATCCTCTACAGTGACTCCCTTCATTGCCATGTAAAAAGGAGTCCATCAATATTCCAGTCACGCCTATACGGCTGCTGGTCGAATCACCAGTTCACAGAGCTTCACTGTCCCTCTCTCTGTCAATGCTGTCTCTGACCACGCTTCCTTTCCCTTTGCTCTTGCCATCAGCACCAAACTTTGCTTGGATTAAACAGACATCACCTTTCACAAGTGTAAACTACCACCCTCTGTTGGCCATGTCAGGGAGTTCAAATATCCAGATCAAACCAGTGAAATGTGGTTCAGCTTTGCACTCCGACTGGGAGTCAATGCAAGCATATACTAATCAACAATGTCAGTTTAAAAATGCAGTCCTGGAATATAATTCATTATTCAGGTGTCACATCTCGGTAATTCAATTTATTCGCCTTGGCTATACTTTGTTTAAAGGCAATACATTGACTTCAAATAATTCAATTTGTGGCTCTGAAAGGTAAATTATTATTTTAATCAGGGGCTTGAGTCCAGCTTACTTTTATGACACCTTTTTATTCTTTAATGTAGTCTATAAATGCAATACAATAACCCATACTGATACAAATCTACTTAATATTAAAAAACCTACCTATTTGTTTGTGTTTACTCTCTTCAGGTCCAACTGGCTGAAGCCGTGCTGCGGTCGGCG